>JAHWFP010268364.1:0-33137 GCA_023313725.1 Lithobius niger | reverse complement strand
CAAAAAAAAAAAAAAAAAAAAGTTGCAAGTGCCGCGTTTGGACATAATTGCAACGCTGGTTGAGCCGAGGGGTGCAAATTTCAGCCGGTTTTTAACCGGACCCACGCTGTCGCCACTGGCAACACGTGTGTAGCACCATCGGCGACACTCAGTAGCTACTAGACGCTGATGCAGCGGGACAAATTGTCGCCGTCCTGTAGCCAGTTGTCACCAGGAAAAGTAGCTGTATGACGCTGACGCAGCGGGACACATCGTCGCCGTTCTGTAGCCAGTTGTCACCAGGGTAAGTAGCTATTATGACGCTGACGCAGCGGGACACATTGTCGCCGTTATGTAGCCAGTTGTCGCCGGGGAAAATAGCTGTATGACGCTGACGCAGCGGGACACATCGTCGCCGTTCTGTAGCCAGTTGTCACCAGGGTAAGTAGCTATTATGACGCTGACGCAGCGGGACACATTGTCGCCGTTCTGTTGCCAGTTGTCACGTTAAGGGTGTCACTCATGTTGCCGGTGAGCATTGTGTCGCCGACGGTATGGTGAGTGTCTCCATGGGCGTTTGCCCATAGGCCTATGTGTTTATGGTATGTTAGGGTATGTTTACATTAATCGTTATTATCTCTACATTTCTTTGGTCCTGGAATGGCAGCTGCGTTGGCTCCTGCGGTGTGCATCAAGACATGGTCTCACTGGAGTCTGGCAACTTGGACGGTTAGTACTATGGGTTTGAAGTAGGGCTCTCCCCCCTCCTTTTGCCTTCGACTGTCTTCTCTTCCTTGGGTCCTTAGGCTGAGTGGGGGGGTGGGGTCTGGCCGCTATATGCGGTCGCACGGGGCCACTATGCCCAATTTTTTCTTGCGAATCGCAAACAAGTTGTATTGTGTATGCATTGTTGTCTCTTAAGGTCAAACCAAAACATGTGAATGGAGCTGTAGCTTGCTCATCTAGTTCGAGTACGAGTTCCCTTGGCTTAAGTAGGAATCAGAAGGGAGACCTTAAAGTACATGTTGAAGTTATATCCAATTAAGTCGGTTTCTGTGGAAACCTGGCACTCGAGGCTCGGTCATCAGCGTAAATTGGGCCCGATACATTTACATAACTCCAAGGTGGTACATGGATACTAGTGAGTGAAGCCTAACTCTCCTCAGTGTGAGGTCTGCAAGGTAACCAAATCGACTAGGACCAGTTTTAAGGGTATTGGTGCTTTGCAGAGTAAGAAGCCCCTCGAGCTCCTTCACATGAATGTCTGGGGCCCAAGTCGCACGGTATCCTTGGGTAATGGTAGATATGTGCTTACTTTACTTAATTATTCTCGTTATGCATGGGTGTTTCCCATCGCTAAGGAAAGCAATGTGTTTCAAACGTTTGTTGACTTTCGTGCCAGGAGGGAAAGACAATTTAGCTTCAACTTTGTAAATGTTCGCACGGACCGAGGTATGGAATTTTGTGATTATATATGTAGGTTGGGTATCAGATATCTGCGAACCATTGCCTACTCACCAGCTATGGCTGGAATCGCTAGGCGATTTAACGGCACGTTGTTAGAAGGGGTACGTGCAATACTTCACGAGACGTCTCTGCCAGGCAATCTTGGGCAGATTTTGTATGTACATTCACCTACCTGAAGCATAGGTGCCCTCACTCATACTTAGGCTTTAGGGTCCCTTGTACGTTATTGTTTGTTCAAGGTGTATCAGTCAGACATTACGAAGACCTGGTGCAATGTGTTATGTACACTTCCATACGCCGGAAAGGGATACCCTTGACGTTAAAGCTGGGAGGGGGTATTCATTGGCTATGCGGTAGACAGTAGGATATAGAGTGGAATCCCCATACTTGCTTGGTCGTTGAAACTAAACATGTAACGGTTGGTGAGGTTAAGTTATGGGGAAGGGAGGAGGTCCTTGCAGTATAGGCCTCAGAGTGTGCCCAAACCCAGTCTAAGTGCAGCTACATTTAACTATGGAAAGGGACTTAGTTCGGGTACAGAGTCAGAATCGGATGGTAATTCTAGGGTAGAAGCTGAAGATAAAACTGAGGGCCCACTAACCATTGAAGAAGTTCCTCCACGACCATTCATTCGTAGTAATAGTGTAGGCTCCTCCCCCAAATTGGCTCCTTTAGATTATCAGTATTGGTGTAGGGGAGTAGTAGTCCGTCAGACGGGGCAAAGGGTAGGTAGGTTGGATGTGTGCTATCACACCCCGGATGGAATTATGTTCGGCAGTGTTAATGATGTCAAATAATATTGTGTAGAACGGGGATGTCAGTTTGAACCACTGTTCGATTTTAGGGGTAGACGAACACCTGATTTCGGAACTGTATCCACTAGTGGGCAGGACAGTCCTGTTGATTTCAGTGATGCTGCGGCATACGTGTGTATTGTTGGGCCAATTACCTATGCAGAAGCCATTGCCTCTCCTCACAAGTGTGAATGGGAACGGTCCATGGGAGACGACGTTGCATCCTTTAAGAAAAGAGGGGTACATAGAGGTTAATGTAACTATTGATATGGAAGTGGGGATGTAAATGGATATACAAGGTAGAAGAATACCGACGGAAGCGTTGGACGTTTCCGCTCCCGACTAGTAGCTCGGGGGTTTTGTCAAGCAAGCGGTGTGGATTTTGATGGAGTATTCAGCCCAGTTGTGAATTTTGTTTTAGGTTAGATTCTTTTATGTATTATTGGTATCCATTCTGAAGTGGACAAGTGTTGATTGGGATATCCAGTGTGTGGTACGTTGGATTGCAAAACCTGCATGAATATCCCCAAAGGATTCAAACCTGAGGTTCACCATGGTACGGTGTGGCTATTGCAAACAGCCGTATATGGTCTTCACCAAAGTGGGTGACTGTGATGGGAAGAACTTGAAAAGCCATTAGTGATGATGGGATTTTCTCAGTTCTTGGGACTTAACCTGTGTTTATCGTTTTGGTTTAGATGCAGTTTTATGTGGATGTTTTGCTTTTGTTAGCCAGAAACGAAACTCTTAGAGCAAATGTAGTAACGTTGCTTGAATCCAAGTTCGAACTCACGTCTTTCGAAGTAAAAAAAAAAAAAAACAAAAAAAAAAAACCTATTAGGTGTTGCCTTCCTAAGAATTGATGGCATGACAGTAATTCATCAACTCTTACTTTTCGCAACTCACGAAGAGGTATGACGTCGATGAAACGTGTACAGTGCGTGTACCAGTTCATGTCTGCAGGTACTGGTGTTCAAACGAGACGTGACAAAGATGAGTCAAGTGTACATTTCCCATACAGGTCACTAGTAGGAAGTTTGTTGTATGTAGCTTCTCGAACAAGTCCTGATATTCTTTTGGGTGTTATAATATTGCCCCAATATACCAATGCCTTTACGTCCATTCATATTCGCTTATTGTTGACCATACTGCGATACTTATGTACTATCAGTGCGATACATTATGCTATTGTTCTTTCAAGTCTCACAGGATCTGAATCGTATGCATGTGTAGCTGCATCTTGGGCAGCCGGTAGAGTCGACCGGTGTGGTTTGGTGGACACATTGTCTTCTTGGGTAGCGTGCCTGTTTTGTGGGGCTGTGAAAGCAGAGTTGGTATGCCTCAGTACAATGGAGGCGGAATTCATTGCAATGATTCTGGCTGTAGGAGTATTGGCCTGGCTACACAGTGCATGTCACATTCGGTATTGGCACCGTTGGCTACAACACCTTCATTGTACTGTGGTTCCCATTCTGCCATCCACTTTACTAGGAATGAGGTGAGAAACTTGAGGTCAAAGCACATTGCCATTAAATGTATGTTTTTGGGGGATTGGCTACGAAAGCTATATTTCTGTTTATATAACGTGCCGTCTGCACTAAATGGTGCAGACATGTTGTCAGGATGACTGAACCTAGGGCGGTTGAATAGGCTATGTTCAGCGGCGTTCTATAATCGTGACTCATAAGTAATGTTATACCTTCTGTAGCATTGTGTTTGCATGAGACGGATGGGAGAGTGTGTTGGTTGTCATAGCCTAACTATGAATGGTTCTTCCCAGCAGAGGGTTTACAGTGTTCATGTCGTTGTTTAATATGTCAAGGTAGTGTTAAAGGCCTGAAACTGAAATGTACTTTCCCCAATTCAGGAAAGAGTGTTTGGAAGCCTGGGCGGTGGTTATGCATTGTGCATGCCTGGAGAATTGTATCTGGCTGATCCAGCACTTTAGCCTAGTGGGGAGATACCTTCCGGTTTCGGATGGAGCGAACGCTCACTCGCGTTCTGGTGTTGATGCGGGCAGCAAGGGATGCAAACTGCAGTCTTGTTGTTTATGCCGTGTTTGTTTTAAGCCATGTGGTCAAGTGTTGTACCTTTCGAAATGTCGCTATTACATGTACAGTTGTACTTCAGTATTTTTTCTTGACCTGCTTTGAAACAGTACGGTAATTGTAGGTTAGGATTTCGCTGGGGTAACGCGGACATTTCTTACACTCTGGTGCGGGACGCCGCTGGACGTAGCAGTAGCAGCGTGCTCCCTGCGCCACCCGCCCCTGTTTGTGCGTACTTCCTTGGAGGTCCCGAGTGGCCTGGGGCGGGCGGATCTGTGGTGCAAGCCATGTTGTGGCTGGCCAGGCTTTCTGGGGGTGAAGCCCGATTCGGTGTGCCTTGTTTCAGTGTGTTATTCTGGCGGTGCTCCATTACGGCAATTATAGTGGAGCGGGCCGGTTTCCTGGGCTGTGTGCCTTGTTCCTGAGCTAGGTTCTCAAGGATGAGGTGGAGGTACTGCCAGGCGTTGGGCTAACTCACCCGGCTGTTGGTTGGGGACCATGGGCCTCTCTATGGGGGCATGGCGTCGCTGGATACCTGGTCCTGGTGGGTTGGTTGCCTTTTGGTTCTTTATTGGTGTTTTGGTGGCAGTGTGTGTGTGGTTTAGTAAGCTTGTTCTCCGGGGGTCCCGGTTGGGGTGGTGATTCCCACCTCCTGTCCGACAAATTCAGCAATATTACTGAAGGTAAGTATTTGCAGGAAGTAAGAAACGAAAATTTTAACTAGTGAAAATTAGTTTTTACTTACCTAAAATACTTACCTTCAGTAAGGACCCGCCCGCCTCCCCGCAATCACTGAACCGGAGTGCCCGTGAAAAAGTGATGCGGTTGGACTGGTGGGGGCGCTGACGTCGGTAAGGACGTGCAGCGCCGCCTGGCGGCAGTGGAGAAAAGTTTAGGGAGAACTTAAAAAATGGGGTTTTTAGTTCATAAGCGAGCAGTAAATAGCGTAAAAAGGTGGTTTTAGCAATATTACTGAAGGTAAGTATTTTAGGTAAGTAAAAACTAATTTTCACTAGTTAAAATTTTCGTTTTTTCTCAATTCTACTTCCCATGGGCCATGTTGTTCATACACCACAGTAAATCTGTACCCTGGTTGCTGGTTTTCTCAGTGATGAATATTGCTGGTTGCGAATTCAAGTTTCAACTGTTTGAGCAAAATTGAGAAAATAAAAATTTAATCATTTTGAATTGGGCAGGAGTTTATAAATACATAGACTTGGGGTATCCATGTTGTAACTTTTGCTGCCTTTTTTACCACTTGTCACAAGATCGTCTAAGAAAGAAGCTGTGGGTTTAGCATCCTGGCTGAAGGACAGTTGACTAAATATCGTCAAAATCTTATTTTACCAAAGTAGTGCTAAAAAAAATTTGCTGACTGGCACTTCGCTTTCTGGATCTCCCTACCCACCTTCCCCATGGTAAAATAAGTCCTAAAACAAACGTCAAGTACGCCAAGTATGCCAACGCTGCAATGTACAGCTGATAAAAAAAACCTCACAGTATCCAATGATGCACAGTTCCACTGGGCATTGAACAAATTGGTGACGTAGTTTGCAACCATATCGTGCGGTTTTTTTTACTATTGTACTGGAAGTACTGAAGCACATGGTTATGACCAAGAATTCTTGTTATGACTTAATGTAAACACTATTCATTGAAACTTTAAAAAGGCAGATGTACAAATATTCTTAACATCCTTTTTTTTGTCAATATATTTTAGTTAATTAAGTATTTGGCGTTTTATCTTTTTGCGAATATACAAATGTCGATTACAGAGCACGGAAAATCCAAGATGGTGGCTGAAACTTGTATCGCCAATTTACCAGGACAGGAACGCGCCATTCATGCCGTGTTGCCTTCCGCGTCATCCTCCGGTTCTCGAAATAACACCGTGCCGCTAACGTGAGGGCTCCTGACGTTCCCGTAGAAAATGCAGAACAAACATTTGTTTCTTCGCAAACAACAAACAAGGTTACCTCGTCAGCTTCAACAAAGACGTTGTCTTGTCCTTCCATCACATTGAAAGGAAGCTTTTTTCAGTATCTAAGTCGATTAAGTGTTTGAATACTAAAACAAAAATTGCCACTAATGACACTTACAAACGCAGTCTATTCACTTGACGAAACTTGTGGCCAAGAGAATTCAACTAATGTGTTGTAGCAGAAATAAAGCAGGGCAAAGTGTCTGTCGGTTCAGTGGCAATTACTAATACACCGTAGAGGGTGGTCGTTCAACAAAACGTTACTACTTCTGTGCACCCTAACCGATCAATGTGTTCGGACGTTTACCTTGGTGGCGAAATCCGACAGGTACCCGACGGATAGAGCGTAGTTTACTCCGGTGAAGAAACCTGATTCGTACATGCCATGACCGTTGAGACAAGTTTGCCAAAATTACCAATTCAAAATCCACAACTGTCTCATTCCCCCCATTATCGGCAGCATGTTGTAGTGGTAGAGGGGATGTTATCCCCCTCCCCTCAGGCCAAGTGGATTTCCTTTCCGTCTCTGCCCTCGGGATTTGTAAAAACGTCCGATTCGTTATTATTTAATCGATTTGTCCAATCACCTAATAACATTTTGCCCAATCGCCATCCTACCTATTCGCCATAATGCAGTATCGCCTAATCGCTGTATCGTTATATTACCAGGCCTCCGGCTCACCCTCTTGCCGAATCACCATTTAGTTTTGAGTACGGGCTCCTACCATGTGTAGACATAACTTCCATTCCAACTGCATGAAATGGTTGGTTAATTATTTTTGTTAAATCCTAGAGTTAGTCCGACTCATTGGTTGTGCTGTTGTGACTGCCACTTTTGGTTTTATTGTTAGAAGTTTAAGGGTTCAAATCGAATAACACAATGAAATCTGTTGGTTTTCATGGCACGGATACTGGAATCGACTTCGAATTTTCTGTCGGGTCGCATGGCCTTTTTGCACGGAGTGGGTTTGTCCCATCTTTATGAAAGAAGGCAGAATAGGAATTTACTTCCTGGATAGTTCATTAATCTTCCCTTGCATGAAGTGAGGAGCTTCATGCAGTATACCAGAGCTCCAATGATTGAGGTGCAGGTTTTCAATGAAACGTTCTGTCACTGTATGATGCTGGTCATCATATAGGTGCAAGCTGAGATCCCTTTGGTTCAGGTTTGAACCAATGAGACACTTGAACGTTTTCCCTGCTTTCCCTTCCCTTCTAGGTGCTTCCCTTCTTCCCACATTCTTTTAGGAGACTGTCCAAGTAGACGGATCTAGTTACTCCCCCAGTGGACGGCATTCCAAGGGGAGGGGAACTTGCTTAGCGTTTGATCGTAGTTTAATATCTGAGCGGCACTTGAAATACGCAATACAGATCAAACAAGTTCGCCGCTTACTTCGGAGTGTCTCTTTACTGGAGGTGAATGTCTGCAAGCTGCACTGTAAAGGGCTGAGCGGGGCAATCCACCAGCTCAAGCGACTCCACTGCATTGCAGGTCCCCCCGTGGCCGTCCCGCCCATGAATTTATTCACATTCATGGAACTTGTTTTGCCTTTTTGGACCTTTGGGTTAGGAAACCCAGACATTAGGAAGAAACAAAACTGGGAGTCGGTTTTACCTTTTGTGGTTCTGTACGCGAGTCCATTTTTCTTTTTCCCCTCTGTGCTTAATTCTTGGGCGACGTTCAGGTTTTGTTGTTACCTTGACATGAAACTAACCTTGGGGAATGGGAATAGAACATAGACAGTGGTGAATGGACACGGAGAGTAAACTGCCTGTAGCTGTATCTAAAATCACTACCATTAGCTATTTCTGGGTCCTCAAGCTAACACCATGGTTACGGGCATGGTTATGGGGGAAGGAGCTCGAACTCTTTGTGACTTAATCAGGGAACGACTATGATGCCGTTGACCATACCTGTTTCTCCCTTTTAAAATTACTGTGTTGAAACTTGGTATGTTTTTGATGAAAAGCGATATGAAGAAATGTGATGTAAAGAAAGGTGACGTGATGAAAAGCGAGTGAATTTTGTGATCTATCTTTCTATTTTCCCCAGAGGTGGGAGCACGCAAAATAAGAGCATTGGCTTCGCCCGAGAACTTCACGGCCATTGTGTTTCTGGACGAAGTGATTTCTACCTGTAAATTAGGGGCATAAAAACGTTCTTTTTATCAGCCCCCACCATCATGATCTTTGGTAGGGCTATCATGAAAGTGCATGTTATGGCTGCCAGCTACATGGGCAGAAAGTAGTCTCACGGCTGCGCCTTGGACCAATGACATGCTTTGGTTGGGTACCTTCTTCTTACTTCTGATGTTGAAAGTTGAAATATCTGTAAGCCTGGCTCAGGTTTCAGCTGACCCGCCTCCTTTTGGATAAAATCAGCATAGAACATAAACAGCAGTCAGCTTAAAGGGAAGTTTTCACTATTACCCGAAAATTCTTTCCTTTAGTTATTTAGCTTTATATTGTTTATATAAATACTCAATGTTAAAATACCTTAAATTTCACTTGTAAGAAGCTTCTATAGCTCACATCGGGTGGCGTGGATGGTCACATGCAGCACCACTCAACCCCACATTTTGTTTGATAATTCGCCCAAGTAGGTCGTGCTTTGTTCTCTGCCGAAAAATGACTTCGAACCCGTAAATCCAGGCTTTCATCGAGGGACGAAAATTCATGCACACAGTAGAAGACCCATTGAGACTTCCTTGGTGTGAAGGAGTTTTTATTTTTTAGATGACCTATGATATATGTGTCTTTCCCATTCTGTGCAGGAACAAAAGTCTACTAAACATTTGGCCTAAAACCGACCAGCGTCTTGTCAACGGCCCATAAGACCACTAGTTCCATTTCTTCTGGTTCTGCTTGTAGTCCGAAAATTAGTACACTCGTTTCGGCAACCTCTCCGTCCGTGCCTAAAGTTTTGTTAGATGATGTTTACCGAATCTGAATGCTACTGCTCAGCTGACGCTGCCAAGTGTGCCTTTAAACGTACATGTTTCTCCCGGCTCTGTTCCGACCCAATCATCTCCTGTTCCCGAAATTACGCTTGGGTTAGCATAAAGGGAAGTATTTTTGTATAAAGGTTAAAACCTTATTGAAAAGATAAAATTAGTTTTTTCTCATCCTAAAATTCTTACCTTTAGTGAACCCACCCACCATCTCCGCTTTCGCTGAACAGAATAGTTCTACAAACGATTGTGGTGGATAGGTGTGGTTGAGCCGCTAGGAATTAGCAGGGTGCCACATAGTGGGGAGCCGAGGACGCTTCTTATAAATAAATGCCTGGTTTTTCTTGCATGTAAACAAAATGGATTTTTTTTTTACATAAACACGGATTTCTGACATACTAAAACTTGTGTGTTGTAAGGCTGAATTTACAATATACCTTATCGAGTTGATATTTTTCTTGTTTAATGAGTTTTGGCTATGCTTGTAGGGGGAAAAAAGAAGGAATTAAAGTGACCGTTTAATGTAAATAGGGCAGCCGAAGAAGGGTTGACTTGGCTGCCTCTTGCTGTTACGCTAAATTTATTAGAAGATGGCCGCTTGGATGTAGAAGAAATAGCAAATCCAGATAAGGTAGGACAACCATGTCTGTAACAAAAATGTCTTCCGGTTCTTGCACGATATGCTTTTGTAGTTGAGCACAGAAACCTAGTTCTAGTGTTGGGTTGTAAACTACCGCGGTACCAAATACCGTGCATTGTTAAAATACCGGTATTGTTTTAATATGAAAAAAGGTGCTAAAATTATAACATTTTTATTTTTTGTGTATATTTTTTGGAGGGGGAGAGGCTACGTAAATGAAATTGATGATTCCATTTCCAACCTTAATTGTTTGATTAGGCTAATTAAAAAAATACTGTTGGTACCGGAAGTACCGAAGGAAGTAGTGCCAAATTTTAAGAACCGTTGAATACCGAGTACTGCGGTACCTAGGCTGGTACCGGCACCGTCACAAATATTTCGGGTACCGCCCAACACCACCTAGTTCAAATACAAAAAAAAAAACTGACAAAAAAGTACTTAAAACATTTTAAGTGAAGTGGTGTAACTTGAATTTTTGGTGTGGAACACCTAAGTTGCAGTGGCGAGGAGAACGACACCTTATATATGGCTTGAGTAGTGGTGTAGCCTTGCTTAACCCCCTGACTACCAGAACACACCTAGGTACAGATGGTTATGCTGATATTATCCTGGTGTCATACTGGCAGGGGCAAGGTAACCCGTAGGTTAGCACGACTGTCTCATTAGCAAGAGGCAGTGCTCGAAGTGGGATGGTAAGTGATGGTATGGCAAACCGTCTCTTCAAGAAATTTTTGTAGCCCATACCGTGTCTTTTGCAGTGAAGAATGCCATTAAAGTTCGAACAACGTTGACTAATTTGTTTGGTGATATTTTTAATGCCGTGTTTACTGTGTATTTAATCACACCAATTCTTGTTTTTTTTTTTTTTTACCTAATTCTTGTTTGTTGCATTGTCATCCAGTAATACCTACCAATTCCTAACGCATGGCTGTAACAGCCCCTCTTGTATTTACTCGCTTGCTTCAGCTGATAGAGACAGAGGCATAGGTTTTCATCCTACGAGTGAAGTGTAAATTTAATGTCATTATTATGCATTGTACGTCATAGCCATACTCCTGTTTTGCTAAAGTGTTTCTAGGAAAAGAAATACATGGTATCACTCCATTCGTTTCTGTGCGATTCTTCAGTAATCTGTTGCTTGAAAATGAAAACGAAAAGTGATTTGGTAGATGGCAGTTCAATCAAAACTCCTATTAATATTTAATATGTGAAGACACTTTATTGTTCCTGCAGCTATTTTTGTAATTTGTGAAAATACACGCCACACACAGACATGATACGCTATGTCAAATGACTACTACCAATCACTGCCCAGCTTGGTGAATTTTGGTTTTGTACCGCGCTCCTCCTCCCTACCCCTACGCCATCGCCCAACCATAGATTCATAGTCAGAAGGCAAATGGGATGAAATAATACAAAAAAAGAATAAAGGTGTTCAGAATTATCCTTATCGGCTCACTCTTATTTATTCCCACTTCGAGCACTGACAAGAGGTTCGAACCTGCCCTCAACCACCTATGGTGTATTGAGGTGAAAAAAGGGCCATGTGATGCCTTTACGACTGTGGCGTGTAAAAGAGCCTGTGAATTTCCCATGGGAATTACCTAGCAAAATAATTCTCAACATAGCACCATGGCTTCGGCTGGGAACTTGACAAACCTTCAAGGTGTCATTCTGATTAAAGGAAAGAAATTCTAAATGCAAGCGTTAAGGGTGTTCGTGGAACCTGATCAAAGCACATCTCGGCTATCAACACCTTGGTAGCTGATGATATAGTAGATTTAACTCCGAAACGTTGTGAGTTTTTAATGTTTGTGCACTTTCTGGGTATAGTTTTTTTAAATCAACACCTTGCATCATGAGCCAAGAGGATGCGCACTCGTATCTTTCAACTGACCTATTATGTACTTACATAAAAAAAAAAATGGTTCGTGTGGGTACATAGCTGGGAGCTTGTACCTAGGGTTATACCTGGTTAAAACAGTATATTTCAACTTTTTTTTAGCATGAAACTGTTGTATTTACAATTTATTTCTTATTGTACCTTCTCAGTTTTTATTAATGTTTCAGGTGGACCTTACAACAATAGAAAACGGTGATCTTTACCAACTTATCGCTGTTGTTTCGCATATTAAGGATTATAGATCTTCGAAAAAAGATAGCTTGGTTGCATGCATCAAAGCTGGACCGAATTACCACCAGCGATCTGTGGGTAGTCCGGTCAGCCAGTGGTATCTTTTCAACGACTTCACAATTACTCCAATAGCGCAGGTATTTTGAATATTGTTATTAAACAGTTTCCTTCTTTTTTTATATTCTCACCACATAGTTTTCCATTTTCCTTTTTATAACAATACAACGCCTGAAATGTTGTAGGTTTTGTAGATGGTTCTGCTGATATTATAGGTTCCAATATTCTTATGATTTCCCTCACCATACTAAATGCAGTCCTGATGTGATAAAAAGACACTAGCACTGGTAACAGACAGAAATTGGCTTTACAATAAAACACTGGTTAATTGTGTGCAAGTGTAGAGCTTTGTGTGGTGCACAATAAATGGGGCATCCAACAACAGCTAGTAACTGAATGAAAGAAAATACCTCAAGTGTTGGTTTGCAGAAAAATCTTGGTTGAACTATATAAGCCAGGAAGGAGCCTTCTAGGTTTATTTATGCTTGTCTATGTGAAAATGAATTGCAGGTGTTCTCTATGAAGGAGAGTCCATTTCTTCTCAACAGGAAGGCGAGTCCATTCTGTGTAATGTCTACTAGTTAAACACAGCAAAATAAAATCTACAGTAATACTTTTAATGGAATGCTAAAAGCGGGCATCAATTATAACGGCCGGAAACAGTGCACGAAAAATTTAAATTCTGGAAAATATTTTTAGGTGTAGTAAACATGAATTGCCTCGCCCTAAAAGCAGCTCTAATGGTAATACTGTCAGGCACAATCGTATTCGCCCATTCACTTATACACGGCGATAGCCTAGCCGTATATATATATGATTGAAGTCCTCTCTCCAGCAAAACTGAAACTATTAATTTTTCCATTCCTATTCAATATATTTCGACTAAACTTGGCCAGTGAGTAAATAGGTATGAAAGGTATATTCAGACCAACTTTTATGTAATTCCATGCAAAAGTAAACGTAGGGAGCCGCACGGAAATTTAAAAACTGTTCACTTCTTGTTGGTGGTGGTGTTGTTTTTGTTCTTGTGTGACACCATTTCAGAAAAAAACTACTGCACCTACCTAAAATCTGAAACATGATCTTAGCCAGAAATTTCCTTGGGCTTCATCCTCACAGAGACCACTTTTTTAATTGGTCGAGCCATTCCGGAGTTACTGGACCCTGAATGACCATTTTAATTGTTTTACATAAAGAAAGAAATCACAAGGTAAAGGGTTAACGAAGCAAGCAGTCTGCATTAAAGACTGGTCTTGTGAGTAAACACAATACACTAGTCTGTGAAAGAATAAAAAGACAACTGCCCCGACTGGGACTCGAACCCAGGACTTCCCGTTTACTAGCCGGGCGCTCTAACCACTGCGCTACCGGGGCGGGTACTGGCTACAGGCTGCAGCTAATTGTTTTACATTGTTTTAACCATTGTAATTAGGGAACAATGCCACTCAGCAAACTCCAGATCCATTCTTCGTGCCCGTGTTATGTATTAGCTAAAAAAAATTGATTGTTGATGGGTAAAATGAAAGAAACAGTGTTTCAGCTAAATGCATATAGTTTTAAATCAAACTAAGCAATGCTGTTAATTTTGAGGCCTTTGGCCTCGAAATTGGCAGCTAGAAAGAATAGAATAGCATATTTATGTCGTAGATTCAAGCTTTCAGAGCAGACCTGAATTGTTTCAAAGTGGGCAGCAACAATCAACTGCATGCACAAACCTTTGTAGCGCGATGCCATAGTCGTAAAGAAGGTACACGGATTGCAAACAAAAATGTCAAGTGTGCCGTAAAAAAAGGGGTTACATGATTGAAGTTTTACTTACTTGTTAAAATGTACACGGATAAAAAATGATGATTTTTAATTGACATAATCAAATGTACAATTGAGAAAATTCCATCTGTTTAAGTGAATATAAATATATAATTGGTAAAGCACAACAGCACTTAAACAGATCGAATTTTCTCAATTGTACATTTGATTATTTCAATTAAAATTCATCATTTTTTATCCGTGTGCATTTTAACAAGTAAAGTAAAACTTCAATCATGTAACATCTTTTTTTTACTGCACACTTGACGTTTTTGTTTGTAATTCGCGTGCACTCTCATCAGCTTTTGTCCACTGCTCTGCTGGATGGTTTTCTATCATGCCACTAGAACGTTAGTCACTATTTTTATTAAATTGTTGAAGTTATTTCAACTTTCTTGCTATAGGAAGAAGCCGTTTGGTTTCACCTTGACTGGAAAATTCCATGTGTTTTGTTTTTCGCTCGGGTGGATTTAAACAGTCGTCATTGTGTGGAATGTAAGTATAATTGTTTTGTGTAGTGTGTATTCGTATTTTCAGTTTCTTAAGATAATATGTCAGAAATACTGTATTATCATAGACTTGTAAAAACATCAAGATGCATACTTGGGACGTAGCAGACATCATTTACTTACGGAAGATAATACGCAGGATTCCAGAAAGACAAGAACGTTTACTACACTTGGCGAATTTTCGATAGTCAGTTCTGCTGTGAATGGAGAAACATAGCGGACTATCTTCTTCAGGCTCGCAATAAAAACTCCAAACACTACCACTTATTTACAGTCCATTTGATTCAAAATTGATGCTAACTTGGCCTCCAATATTTACAAGGTAGGTGTCCATCATACCGGTTATTTTGAAGGCCGTTATTCCACTTTTTTCTTAGACGTTCTCTGTAACCAGCATCCAAAAGGAACTGGACTGAAGGGTTAGACAGTCCCTGGATATTCATCAGCACGGCCTTCTCTTGGACGTGGTGTTGAATAGCCAGGGATTCAAGGCCTCTCAGGTGCGAGTCTCATTTCAAACTCGAGCAGAGACTCACACCTAGAAGGACTCGAATCCCTGGCTATTCAACACCACATCCAAGAGAAGGCCGTTCTGATGAATGTCCAGCGACCGTCTAACCCTTCAATCCAGTTCCTTTTGGATGCTAATTACGGAGGCAGTGCACGAGCGTCGCGACCACCGGTATGATGCGCACCTACCTTGTATATACCTTGTAAATATCGGAGGCCAAGTTAGTACCAATTTCGAATTGAAAGAGAGAGTAGTGTAGTGTTTGGAGTTTTTATTGCGAGCCTCAAGAAGATAGTCGACTATGTTTTTCCATCCACAGTAGAATTGATTATCGAAAATTTGCCAAGAGTAGTAAACATTCTTGTCTTTCTGAAATCCTGCGTATTTTCCTCCGTAAGGAAATGATATAGACTTCTAGATTCTTTTATAAAATTTGGCGTAAGTACTTTTTAGTAATCTTTTCTAAACCAACGATATTGTACGCACCTTCTGCTCCAACCTCTTCTCGCCAAGAGTATTCAGTATATTTTAATAGTGGATTATCCCAGAAAACAGTTATGATCCCTCGTTCCACATTTGGCCACTTGGGGTTGCAACCCAGCATGAGAGATTGACCATGTGATGATCATATCATGGGCACTCCGTTGGGTGATGCTCCTGAGCCTACTGTAAGAACTGATATGACAGAAAGCTTTGGGAATTGTGCAGATGTAGGGTTTAATGACGTGTTCTTCATCAGGATATTGTGAAGTTTTACTTTGATCTGAAAACCCAAACGCAGGGATTCAAGCGTTAATGTCGAATCAAAACAAATGAAAAAATATGAGATCATCATGTAACCAGAGGAAGAAATCAACTTGGTGAGAGCCTGAAGAAGACTGCTGGAAGCAGTTGACAATTTGTTGCATAATGGACTATCTACAGTGTTAAATTGAGCGTTTACGAGCTCACTTTACAAGCTTGAACTTAAAAGCTTGAACTTGAGCTTACAAGCTTTTTCAATGATTCTGACAAAGGCATTTTGCTAGGGGTATAACGAGAACAAAACCGGACTGGTGTCTGCAGGCTAAAGATCAGACATTACTGCTTGTTTTGGGCACCATTTTACGTATGTGGCGCACCCATATTTAGGCCTGTTACTAATGGCAGTTGATACTTGAAATTGAGCTGCTTTCACAATAGACCTAAATATGGGTTCGTAACATTCAGTAGAATGGAGCCCCAACCAAGAGGTAGTTTCTACTTTTTAGCTTGTTGAAACCTGTTCGGTTTTGTCCTTCTGTATTGAAATGTTACAGGCAAACATTTTTAGCTAACAGATCTTGTCTAGGTGGCGATACTACGTAATATGAAATTTAGAGTGAAATTTGCTGGTTGCTGATTGGGTTTTACATTCAGCAGCCTTCCAGTCAGTGACAGTCCGACTGGACAGATAGATGCACAACATACAAAAACGATGGTGACTCCAACTAGTAGGATGTAAATACACTACTAATCTTATTCCTAAGGAGAGTCACAAATTATAAGAGACAATAACACCCAAAAAACTCTATCCACTTATGATATTATGAAAATATATGTCTCGTGTTTCAGCTTGTTGTGACAAGCGCCATTTAAAGTCGACAAGGTGCGACATGGTAAATGAGGCGAAATGTGTCTCGTAACCTGATCTCGCTACGACCAGATTGCATCAACTAATGGTATTATTGAGTTGTTGTTCCTAGCCACTAAACCGTAAGGAAGAGGACTGGCACGTTTTCAACTTAACGTCTTTCCTGCATAGTGTGGGGTGACAGTACGGTAGTTGTAACAAATGTGTGTATAACTTTGGCTGTCTGGTCGTGTATGCATTAGAATTTGATACCAACTTTTCGTCGATGGACGAAACTGGCGTTGCAAAGGTCTTCATGATTTTTGACTATCAATAAAGATTTTACGTTGCACTCGTTCTTCCTAGCTTGGCAATTTAAAAGTAAATTGTGTTAGCGAAAGAAGATCAGATACAGTCATTTTCATGAAAACAGAGTATCCAAATTATGGATGTTTCGAAAGCTTATTTGATACCTGAAAGGTGTTTCTCTTCCAGCTACAAAATTCATTTTGTCCACGACCTTCTTAACTCTGAATGGCCCTAGGGTTGTAGAATATAACCAAACCTTTTTGGTTAGTAATGTTTTCTGCCGAAATGGTCATGTCATTTATCCAGATATAGCATTCAGTGGAACACCTTCTTTTTCCATAGCTTTAAACCCAATTACTGCTGATGTGTTTTTGGAAGACAAATCCCTGGCTTTGCGAGGTGGTTGTCGATGTATCACATTCACTCCTCTTGGTTTAGACGAGATGCTTGGAGAAGGTGACATAGTAGCAATGGATGCTGAATTTGTTACTCTTAATCAGGTGAGTTACTAGTGAATGTCCGTTTTTTACGCGATTAAAAATTAAACCTTTGAAAATACTGTACTGTTTACTTTGAAGGTACAGGAATATCGGAAGTAACGTGACGATTTGGTTTTACACTCATTCTTCATAATTTCTTGATATATTCGCACAAATAATCCCTTATTAATAATTTAACCTTTTGTGTAAGTCTTTTATAATCTTATCCTGAATTTACTTTTACAGGCTGTGCAACTGCTTAATTGTGTGCATGGCTAGTACTTTTGGTTGAGTTTGTTAAACTCTTCCATCTCAGTACTGTAGCTTTTTGACGCGCACCCAGCGTTAGCCATGGCGCCAGAAGGAGGGAGGGTCAATTTTGCTAGGTAAATCCTGTCCGAAATTCTAGGTTCTTTTACATGCTACAATCGACATGAGCACAAGACATCACAGGGCCCTACTCTGCCCGAAAATGCCAGGGGAGGCTGAGGCCGGATTCGAACCCGGGACCTTTGGCACTGGAGACGGTCATGCTAACCATCACCAGTTTGGCCTTACTGTGGTATTCCAAACACTAGGTTGTTAATCAGATAAGCAAAATTAGTAACAACTGTTGTACAGAACTAATGAAAAAATGTGTCTTGTGTACGAAAGGACATATAGGTAAAGATACAAAAAAGATGTAAGATGTAAGTTTTACATGCAAGTTCAGCACTGACCAGCTAACTCAAACTGTACGATAGGAAAGCAGTTCAGAATAATTATCAAAAGTTGCTTCCATCCAAAAATATTCCCCATTACTCTGACTTAATTAGTTTAAAGTAATGCTCTTGTCCAAAACTGAAAACTTTAAATGCTGTTTCTTGGCTCTCCCACCAGGTGGTGCCTGCTTGCCAACTTCCCGGCATGCATGGCCACACTTCCTCACTTTCGTTTTTGGACATGGACCTAGGCGGTCTTGTTTCTTTGCTCGTTGCAATGTCCAGTTCTAATTTTTTTTCTGGTGGGAGTGCAGTATGCAGTATGCACTCGTAAAACGCCTGGGGATTGACACGCGCTTTATGCGGGACGTGAAATTGAATCTAGGGATCGACCGAGTCCGGATATATCCGGATCCGGTGCCGGATAATGCGGTATCCGGCGAGATCCGGATCCGGCAATTATATTGAGCCGAATACTGATTGCAACACAACCAAAACATGTCGCCGTAAACATGTTGCATGCCTCGGTAAAATATATCGTAGTAAAATAACTAAGCGATCTACGGAGTATAAAAAGTTACATATGTAATAATTACAGTGTAAATTATTGCACAAAAATATACTTGGGATAATCGTATTAGGTTTTCATAACTAAAAAAAAAGTTGAAGTTCGACTACGTAAATGCTCTTACGAAAATATTCACCTTCCGTTGCAATACGTGGGAGACCTTGTAACGATCGTCCTCTGGTTATTCTTCCATTACAGCGTTGCTTACGGCTTCCGAAATTCTTTTTTTAAGTTTTTAATACCGTAGAAGTAGTTTTAAGCTGTTTTATTTTCTAATTTGTATTCGATATCGTTGAAAGCAATCCGTTTACAGCCACTATCGTGTTCCCACTCCCAACCGGCTGTCCACCAATAGACGCGCACCTGCTAGCCCCAATGGCTGTGACCTTGACTCTCTTCGCGTGACGTCACTTGAGAATGGCCCCCACCGCGATGAGTGATCACGTGCTATACACGTGCCAACCAGGCAATCCCAGCTTTCCAACGCGACCAAGATAGCGGCCTTTTGTTGCATTGTTGAGTAGAGGTGGGCGCGGGTCCAATTTTTGGGAACCGGAATTGCCCGCATTTACAGAAACTGGAACCGACCCGCAGGGAACCGCAACGTCTGAACTGTAAACCGAACCGCCCCGAAACCACAAATGTATGCAATAATGAAACCCGACCCGACCCGAACCGCGGTTTACCCGCGGTTAACCGCTAAATAAAGATCTAATATATAGGCATTGATTACGGGAAAAAAAAGAAAGCCACACGATGACATTGTTATAATAACAACAGATGCCATTCTTCAGTTGATTATTGATTTTTGTTCTTCAATTTTTTTTTTTTAATTTGTCCATGATTATGCGGTTACTTTGTTAAAAATGAGTTTCAATAAAAAGACGAGCAAAATGTGTCAACAATTCCATTTGTAACAAAGCACAAATTAGTAATGTAGCTTATTATTAACAAGATTAATTATTACAAAATTATTGTTAATTTAAATTTAAGCTAATTGGCCCTCATCGACGTGAGGCAGATAACCAAATTTGGGTTCGTGCTCCGTATAAAAAAAATAACAGAACAGCAAGAGGACCTAATTAAAAAGCTCAATAGTGCAATAATACAAAAAAAACACTTGATTTACTTGTTGAACTACGCTGTTTAGACGTCTTCTTGTGGCGAATTTTTACATTTAACCACCGAACCGAAAGAATATTAAATTTTTTTTTCCTTTAAAACAAAACAAACCGTATTTGCATGCAGTTGATAAAATAAAGACTGACTAAGAAAGGCCTCAAATTATCGTGAGGAGGGCCCCAAGCGGGTGGTAATAGCAAAATAATAATGAAAAAAAAATTGTCTTTCGTGCCAGTTTAGGTTACAGTTACGTTCTCACATTGCGTATCTCAGTGGTTTTTCTGGACCGGGACTATATATGCATGGAAAAAAAAAAAAGTCCTGGGGATAAAAATACAAACGAATTTAAAAAAAAAAGAAAGCCAAAGGAAAAAAAAGCCAAAGAGAACAAAAATTGATTTAGGTATAGGTTAGGTCAGGTCTGTTGCCTAGACTCGAATATCACCAGGCACGAAACGAGTTTTACAGGGAATGACTTTTATAGGTTCCACACCCCCCCCCCGGACTTTTCTTCTTCATCAAATTTCTTTCCCTGGTGTGATTTCCATTTTCTTCTTGTGCACAGACGTTCCGTCCAGATTTTATTCTCCAGGTAAAAAGCCTTGTTTTGCCCATTCTACTTTTTTATTTTTAATGTCTTTTACGAGCCTCAGACACCGCCGCAGAAGATGTGAGCACATTGAGGGCATTTATTTTCACAAAAGAGAGCAAAAACAGGGCATTACTCCGAAAATGAAATGGGCAATGCGCACGCTCCCCCCCCCCCTCGCCCCCCTCACCACACACACACCCAACGCCACTGCTTTGGGCATAGGGCGTCTCTCAAAAGGGAGAGCAAACTGCGTGCACGGAAAATAAAACTGAGGAAATACTGAAATATTGTGTCGGTGTTTAATGTGTTCGTTCTTGTTAGGCAGGGGCGGATCTAGGAATTTATATTTGTGGGGGAAGGGGGGGGGGCATGATCCTCGAGGACCTTTTTGAGCTACTTGTAATTCGGCCTACAGACACTTTCGGTCCTGATGCTATTATGTACCTATAAGCCTAAGATTTGGGGGAGGGGGAATTTAAGTGTGTCCAAATTAGGTGTGGTGTCATTTTAAAATTTTCTCCCACTTCTCATGTACGTA
Source organism: Lithobius niger (assembly GCA_023313725.1). Taxonomy (NCBI): domain Eukaryota; kingdom Metazoa; phylum Arthropoda; class Chilopoda; order Lithobiomorpha; family Lithobiidae; genus Lithobius; species Lithobius niger. The sequence continues at coordinate 12,360 of JAHWFP010268364.1, read as the reverse complement.
TGCAAGCAATAAACAATTCATAGAACACCCCCCCCCCCCACACACACACACACAGACACACCCCTTTCCCACTGAGGTTGGCTGGGTCAGTTGCCTCTACTCAATTTCACCAGGCGTATAACAACTTTCACCTGGGAAACGATTTTCACACTTTCTTTCCCTCCAATATGTGTATGTATCATTTTCCGTAGTTTTTTTTTGTTTCACCGATAAACTCGTATAAATCGACACAATTTTCTGTTTTATTTATTTTTTTTTTATTTGACCCTATTAGGTTTCAGTTGAGCAAAAAAGACGAAGGCATTTTGCAAGCCATCCCTTCTTTGTTAAGAATTCCCCGTCCTTGGAACCTTACAGTTGTAAATTTAACGGTACAAGGAAGTTAAAGGATTGTAATAATAAGATAAGGAAATAAGGAATTGCCAAAATTCTTGACCGCGTGCGTCCCTTCCTCCTCCTCAAGCCTGCAGGCATTTGCTGTCTGTACGGTTTGTTTGATTTGCCGTTGACGGCGCACTCACTGAAGCTTCGGTTTCGGGTCTCGCAGCTTCTACCTCAATTCACCTTGAAGGAGAATCAAGGAAAAAAAGAAAATAGCCACGATAGTTCCGTATTTTCTACGACACGCGGTTATCAGCGGGTATTTATTTTAGCTGCGGGTTACCCGCGGTTTACCCGGAACCGCTCGTAATTTTATTTTTTAGACCCGCAGCTACCCATAACCCGCAGTAATTATTTTTTTTGGAACCGACCCGACCCGGAACCGACCCGAACCGCACCGAACCGCGGTTTACCCGACCCGCGCCCACCTCTATTGTTGAGTTACGACAGCTTGAACCAAGGTCTAGTTTTAGCAAACAAAAGCAATTTCACGTCAATTTTGACGACACGGCCAACAAAAACATCAATTGAGGTAATTAAAAGATGATATTAAATGAAATAAATCCAAAATAGGCTTGCCACAGTACCTAATTCAGTCGGAATGGCGGTTTTTCTTTGCAAACGGGGCTTTGAATCGAGGGTGCGTTGGAGGTTTCAAAACGGTTTTGAAGTGACGATAAATTGTGGTTTGGACGCCAAGCGGTTAAATTCGAAAAGTAAGCCGGTTTAATGACGGCATCAAAAACTAGCTAGAAATAATAGGACGATAAACCAAAGAAGACTTCCATGTTGCAAGATTCGAGACAGTTTCGTTCATAAAATGAAAAAAAAATACAGCTATTTTTATGTTGGTTTTGTTCCTTTTTTTTTTTTTTGCTTTCGGTCTTTGTCATACTGTGCGCAATACAAAACTGACCGAAAGCAATTTTAAAAAGCTGTAAATAAAAGACCTGGTGTGATTTTGATTTTTTTTTAATGCAACCAAAATTCAATAATTTTAATCTAAAATAAATGCATGGACTACATACTGGTTTCACAAATATTGCAAAATATTATTTTTCGAAATGAAGCAGGCTAATCAATGAGAAATCCTTCAACTAGAAGAATGTTTTCTGACTGATTAACCTAATTAGTGCTTTGTTTGACTGTTTAAAAAAAATTTGCAGAATTTAGCAAGATTGCAAAACAGTTCTGTAGCCTACATGCAATTATACTATACTGGTACTCATAATAGCGTAAGACTTCCACGTGTTTAATGTAAGAAAATCAAATAATGTGAAACAAAGTGAAAATTAACACCATAGCTCCAACTTATAAGGGGGAAAAAATAAACAGCCTTTTTTCGTTTTTATGTGTGCATTACCCGGTACCCGGTACCGGCACTGACATCAAATTATCGGGAACCGACCCGGATCCGGCAAAACGGTATCTGGTCGATCCCTAATTTAATCCATGTGAAATTTGCGTTTTACATTACGAAGATGAGATCGTTAAAATAGAATAAGCATGACATAAATTTGATCAGAAATGGCGACATTCATTCGTCGCCATGAAAGTCATTCTTCATTCGACTCGGTGTTTGCTGTTTAGCTCTCTAGACATGCGTGTAATGAAGGAACATGGTGTAGATTCGGATTGAAATTTGTTGACAGTGCAGCAAGAAAATTCTGAAGCAGGAACTCCATCCACTGAAGGGTCCTGTGTTTGAAGTCGCCAGTGTTAAATTTTCGTGTTCCATCGGTGTTGGATACGTCCCCTTGCAGTTAACGACTTGCGAAGTATTTCGGTTGTGCTGAAATAGTTAACTAATACTGTGTTGTTCTTTGTTCGCCATTTACAGTTCTGAAATAAAAAATAATGTTACTGTTTGGCTCAATGACTTCGCGGCGACTTGTTCCACTGTGCTACCCAAGATGGTGGATCAGACCGTGACCTTGACTCGACGGCTCCAATTCAGAATTTCTGCAGGGAGGTTGCCTAACGAAACCAGCACTTCCATTGGGCAAATGACAGTCGAATAGTAGTGTTATTCCCTATGTCAATGGTCTTGACATTTCGGTTGATGAAAAGCTTTACTGTCACCAACAATGTGCGTTGGCTGCAAATAAACACCTATCTATGTAACAAACTGCATTTTTAGATCTTTTCATTCCGTTAATTGTGTTTTCTAACACCTTAAATAGGTTTCCTTAATATCTGCAAAATACACCTTCTGTATGTGCTAAAATTGCGTATTTTATGCTTTTCAACACCCAAATTAAATAATTTAAATTTATATCCTAATTCTAGATTAGTTTAGCTAATTTCCCGCTAGGAGCGCTATGCTCGTATTCAATATAATGTGAGTATAGCGACCATTCTAGTCGTATTGCTTCGGGCACTGGTGTAGTAGACACCGCGCTGTCGGCTATCGCCGAAATAAAAAATGAATAATGATCCCCAAATCCGGGAACTGCTTGCCTCTAGTTCCTCTCCCGAATGCACCCACAGGAAATCTGAAGATCTCCATCCCGCTTGCCGAAAATGTAGGAAATGTAATTTTACGGACGATCCTTGTGAAATCAGTTTCCTTCACGATGGCGCGCTAGTGAAAAATGTGTTGTAAACTTGGAAACATTTCGAGCAATTTTGAAGCTAACAAAGTCGTTCTGCTTCCGTGTATTCTCGTTCTCCGACTGTGGAAATTGTGCCTAAATCCAGTTTAGACGTGTGTCTTCGAGAAATGAATGTTGATTTGACGGTTCTCATAGTATTTTTATCGGATGAAACAATTGTGAATGCAGACGATCTTTGTGCTAAAGGAGATGATCCTGTCGCCGGAGGATTTTTTGCCGTCCGAAGAGTCATCTACGCCCTTCCCCAGCAACCTGCAGGTGGTTACATCGGAAGTGCGAAACTCCACTGTTGCTCATGAGGATGTTTGTTTAAATGTGATGTTTCCCCTTCCCTCATATGGACGAAGTTATGGAGGTTTTGTAGGGCGAGAATTATATTTCCACACTTGATTGTAATTTAAAAAGGGTCTAAGTGCCAGATTCCTAATTTTTGGGAAAATCAATAAAACTTATTAACCGGTAAGCACAAAATGGTTTTATGCAAACCAGAGTACATTTCAAATCTTAAGTACACAGATAACTTAAAACAGTGTGAAAAAAAAATGTTATGGAGTATGATAAGTACTATTCTGAATCAGATAAAAATAAGGGTCTAAGTTCGCATTGTTCTGTGTCGAACTTAGCCAAAAAAATGCAAAATTCGAAAATATTTTTATTGTATTTCTGGACTCGGCAAGTGATTGTGACCCGCTTTTCCTGTGGCACTACACTTCTGAATATGAACATGAATATGAAAAAAAAAACCAGCATTAAGCAGAAATTGTTTCCGCGATTGTGTGCCACGATATTGCATCTGCATGCAACAATGCTAAACCAACTGCCTATCAAGATGACACATGCTACATCTAGTCACAAGCTAGTGCGTTACCATAAAATAATATACATGGGGCGAAGCTTGGGCTGAACATAAACCTAATTATACGCATTTCTAATGCTCAGTTTTTTCGCAAACAAAATTTTTTTAATTCCAATAAAAAAGAAGCGAAAAAAGGCAACAAATTAACTGAACAAAAAAACAGAAAAAAAAACTACTCGCATCTCCCTACTCACAGCCATGAAGGTACACGAATAAAAACGGATTAGAGTTCACTCGAACGCAACGAACTATAATTTGAACTCCTATTCACAAAACGTAAACCCACAAACACACAACAAATAGACTACATAAACAGCAAAACGCTACAAAATTAAAAGACAAAAAATGCATACACAAAATGAACACGTAATTACTCAAACGAACTAGAAATAACCACCTCAAATGACCTTCAAACACAAACACACGCAAAAAACTGCGTTAACTAGGATTCTGCTTGTTTTACAATAAATGCACCCACACATATACCCACACACCCACACACATACCCACACATACACCCACTCATACGAAACAGATTTTCTTTCTTACATAACTATTAATCAAAAAAAGTCCTTGTTCCCTGGTATTGGGAGTTCAAATTATAGTTCATTACATTCGAGTCCATTTCTAATTGCCTTGAAAATATCCATTACCTTTTTTATAGCATTCTCCGTCTCCTAATGCTGTTTAATCTGAGAAATAAATCGAAGATGTCCTTCCGTGTCGCTACCTACTGCGCAGGTTTCCTCCTTCATATAAAAGTTGAAGCGGAGCGGCATTGCTCACCTTCTGTACCGCTGTGCTGTTCACATCGATTCCGCCTGCTCCTCGTTCTTCGTTCCGCATCTTACGGCACCATTGTTCCCCTGCCGCGGACCAAAGGAACCCCTAGGAATGGTTCCTCATCCCGTACTCCTCGTTCTGCATCTCCAATACAGGTTCCGCCTGTTGCAAACAACGTTGAGATTCTTGAAGTTACAACGGAACAGGATTCATTGGAACTACCGGTTCCGCCTCCGAGTCCTTTTCTTTCTGAGCCGTTGCTTCTCGCACCTTGCGATACCGCAGCTACGTCCCCAATTCCTTGTAGCCAACCACCTCCAGTACGGGACCTACGATCCCTATCCGAGGAACTCTCACACACTAAGGAACAGTACGCCTGCCTTAAACTTCAACTCAAAGCCAGGAAAGTTGCTGCCAAGTTGGCCGCCTCTGTAGGTCCACAGCTCACACATCTTGATTTGTCTTCACATTCCTCCCAACATTCCGTTACTGGACGTTCCGTTACACAGCTGACCGATGGACCGCTCACTCCATCGCAAGTACATCTCTAATGGATTCTTCCCTTCAGAACTTTAAACATAAAGTACCAGTGTCGGACTACACCTCCTCATGGCTAGCGGTCCCCAAGCGACATCGACCTTCCACAACAGACGCCGGTCCCTCTACCACACCTGACGTTCCGCCTCCACGTCCCATTCCGCCAGTTCCACTGCCGATTCCGCTCATACATCCTGCGGATGAGGACCTCGATTCCTATTATTCTCCGGACCCGTCCCTTTCGGAACAACACGAGCCTCCGTTCCAAGGGGATCCCAATCCTTCCGAGATCCCTTTCCCGGACTTATTAAAAAAGGTCGAAGGAATCATCCCGGACTGTTTTCTGTACAAACCTTCCTCCACCTTAGCTCCAGTCTCTAAGAACCGTGGCCTCGCGACTGGTTTTGGCTTCGGTCTCCGTGACCAACTCCCAGATCAACCATTGTTACTTGGCCAATCGACAACGCTTCTCACCACTTTGCTTAGGACCGGTGGCGTCCTCCTTGGCAATGGATCACCCCTAGAACTGGATAAGGATCCGCCTCCGCTTCGTCCAGGCCGCGAAACTTACTTCTTCCGTCCCATTGGAGAGGGAACGGCCAATCCCAGAAACTTTGACACCTATCCTCAGCCGGAATTTCTGACTGCTGATACCAAGCTAGTCTTTGGTTCCGCTCTTTACCTTCCACGTCGGCTGCGGTTTCCGTTTTCGTCTAGCGTGACAACGACCGCATCCTCCATCTTGGTCTCCGTGCCGCATCCCAAGCCGACGTCCTCAGCACTGCAGCCAACGCACTATGTGAAAGACTCTAGATCCTCCTCCTGACGACACTCGCCAACTAGCGTTCCTCATCAATCAAGTCTTTAGGAAAAGTTGCTTCGCTACTTACCATGCCATGAACTGGTTTACGCGGGCCCTCTTCAATTCCACGCTCCTCCTACGAGAAGTGGCTTTAAACACGGCACCAAGTCTCCACGATTCTACCCGTCATCTTCTAAGGAACCAACCCATCCATGAATCGGAATCTCTATTCCGGGGATTAATTCCTAAAGTGGCACCACACCTCGACATCTCCCGTAAGCCTCGTTTTAACAAGAATTGTCAAAACCGCCGTCCTCGTTCCGCTCTATCTTCCAAACCGGACCAACCTAAGGATGATTGGAAAAATACCAAACCACCGGACCCTACTCCGCCTCCGCGTTCTGCATCGCCCTTTCCATCCCGATCCCACGGACGCGGACGTGTACATTCCCTGGGTCGGTCCTCCACTTCTGACAGGAGACAACGATACTCCTATCGTTCCCACAAGAAAGGACGTGACAATTACTGACATTCCACCACCTCCACGAAAAGTGGGGGGGGGGGGGCATCTCCGGTTCCATGCCAAGGCTTGGCAAATGGTGACCTCCGATCCTTCGATTCTTTCGATTGTTTGAAACGGCTTCAAGCCAAAATTTTTACAGAAGCCCCCAATGCAAGATCCACCCTAGGAACTGGAAACACCAGCCCCCATTCCGCTTTCAAAGAAATAACTACACTCCGTCAAAAAGAAGCAGTTTGTGTTGTGTTACCGCCGTTCACCCCAGGTTTCTACAGCAGCATCTTTCTGTGCAGCAAAAAGTCAGGCGGAACTCGCCTCATTTTCAACTTAAAACCGCTGAATCAGTTCATTATCAATCCACACTTTCAAATGGAAACGGTATCTTCCATCCGGGATTCCTTACAACCCAGTGATTGGACGGTATCACTGGATCTTGCGGACGCATACCTTCACATTCCGCTTCATGAGTCTGTTCGCCATATATTCTGGTTTCTATATGACGGAACCGTATACGAGTTCCTCTACCTTCCCTTTGTCTTAAACGCCACCCCACGCATCTTTACCATGGTCCTCCGCCTGGTTCTTGCTCATCTCCACCAACAAGGCATCCGCATCCATGCCTATCTCGACAATTGTCTTCTACCTTACCCCAATCCCTTGACACTCTCCAACAATCTACACAACGTCGTGTCTCTTTTTCATCATCTGGGCCTCGGCATCAATGTTTCGAAATTTCGCCTTCAGCCCGCCCAATCCTTCGTGTTCCTAGGAGTATTCTGCGACCTCGGAAATTCAACGGTCATGCCATCTCCGGAACGAATCGAAAATCACGTACGTTCCGCCAGGTCATTTCTTCACACACCTCTTCACAACTTTCGAGATCTCGCCTCCACCATCGGGATCATCGACTCCCTAGTGGACCTGGTTCCCTACGGCAGGTGGATGGCACGACCGCTACATCATTACCGTTCCGCTCATTGGGGCACTCCCTAAACAGCCCTGAATCTGCCACCTCAACCATTCGGTCCTTCTTTTCCCACCGACACCTTCGCATGGTGGATGGACGTCCTCAACTTGACAGCTACGGTTCCCCTTCACGAACCTCTCCCACAAGTCCATCAATTCACAGATGCATCCCGGACGGGCTGGGGAGCCCACATCGACAACCTCACCGTCTCCGGCAAGTGCCCAGCTAGGACAGCGGTCCACATCAATCATTTAGAGCTACAGGCAGTCCTTCTAGGGCTTCAACATTTCCAAGATCATGTCAGGGGACAGACGGTGCAAATCCATGTAGACAACACCACAGCCGTTGCCTGCCTTCGGAAGGGCGGGGGGGGGCACAATGCACTCCCTGTCCCTCCATCAGGTTACCTCTCAGATTTTCCAACTATACATTCAACTCCGTGTCTGCCTTCTACCACTCCACATTCCGGGTTCGTTAAATGTAATTGCAGAGTCCCTTTCTCGCCAAGAGCCACCAACCGGCGAGTGGACTTGACATTCCACCGTTTGCTCCAACCTATTCCACCTGTGGAATCACCCAATAGTCGATCTCTTCGTCATGAGGTACAATGCCAGACTTCCCCTATTCGTCAGCACACTCCAGATCGTCGAGCCTGGGCAGTGGACGCGTTGACTTTGAACTGAAACCAACTTTACGCTTACGCCCCTGTCTCCTCCCTTTTGTCCTGTGCAAGATCACCAGCTCTCGTGAACGATTCCTCTTAATCGCACCGAATTGGCCAATCGCAGTCTGGTTCCCAATGCTGCTCAGCCTCCTCATCCACTCCCCTCGTCGTCTACCGAGCCGACCAGACCTCCTAACCCAAGGCCAGGGAACGATCCTACACCCGAACCACCATGTGTTACGACTTCATGGGTGGCTGCTATCATTCAGCTTCTCCGAGCAGCTGGCATTCTTGAAGACAAGGCCACTCGCTTCGCCTCGCGAGCCGTCCGATCCTCTACCAACAAAATTTATGACAGTCACTGGAAACGATGGTTTCATTGGTGTACCACGGAACAGGTTGATCCGGTCCATCCCGCTTTACAAGACCTTCTTCGATTCCTCACAACCTTGTTTAAAAGCGGTCTAAGGGGTTCCACGATCCTAGTTTATTGTTCCGCCCTGAACGCTGTCTTCAAAGCAGCCGGTAACACGGACCTCCGCACGGATTACAGAATCTCATCTTTAATTCATTCCTTCCATCCGGACCGACCTCGCATTAAGAGACAATTTCCCGACTGGGACCTATCCATCGTGCTTACAGCACTCATGGCCCCGCCTTACGAACCCATGAGCTCCTCCCGGCTCATTCACCTTACTAGGAAAACGGTGTTTCTAGTAGCATTAGCCGCCTGCCTCCTATGTAGCGAATTACAAGCTCTTTCAGATGCAGAAAAAGACTGTTTCCGGACTACGCTGGTGTGACTTTGACGCCGCAGGCATCATTCCGTGCTAAAACTCAGAAGCCCAATGAACGGACTTATCCCTTTATCATTCCTTCACTTTCCACCATCTTAGGTGACGAAGAGGAACGTACCTTATGTCCAGTTCGGGATATTCGTTTCTACTTGAAGGCTTCTAAACCTATCCGATGAGGATGTTCCAACTATTCCTGCCCTTTAGAAACAAAGGTTGGAACAACTTCGACGCGCATGATTGCTACCAGGCTAAAGAGTGTCATCGTACAGGCCTATGAAGCACTCGACATCAGCTGTGTCTCTGAAGGAATCAGAGTAACGGCCCACGAACTTCGTGTGATTTCCACATCATGGGCGCATTACAGCAACATTCCCATTACTGACATAATGAAAGCAGCCTCTTGGAGACATCCCACAGTCTTCACAGGGATATATCCCTTCAAGCAGAGTGACTTTATCGGATCGGGCCTTTTGTGGCCGCCCGACGTATACTTTAACCCCCTTACACACCGAACACACTTCGCCTTTCTGTGTAGGGAACCGGTCGCTACCTGAGGGAAGTTTGGTCAAATGGCGCCCGCCATCTTGACAAAGAGTATGGAATTGTTATAAAAAAGGTAATGGATATTTGCAAAGCAACTAGAAACTTCAAAATACCAGTATTACCTGTTGAAAATATTCATTACTTTGGTTCTGCCCTCCTCCCCTCTTGTCGCCATTTGGGCACAATAGATGTTCGAAAAGGTGAGCAATGCCGCTTCGACTTTTATATGAAGGCGGTAGCGACACGGAAGGACATCTTCGATTTATTTCTCTAGATTAAACAGCATTAGGAGAAGGAGAATGCTATAAAAAAGGTAATGCATAATTTCAACAGGCAACAGAAACCAAAATCAACCAGGTAATACTGGTATTTTAGAGTTTTTATTCGTGTACCTTCACGGCTGTGAGTATGGGGATATGCTCTTATGTTTTTTGTTCAGTTAATTTAATTAATATTTAGTTTACTTTAGATTTGGGCTGAAAAATGAGTAACAATTACTAGATGAAACGTGTGGCACCCTCTGAAAACTCGGATGGGACTAATAGGAATGAATGTAACACGTTTCAATAGGGACTGTTTAAGAGTTACAAATTATCATCCCAAACCCTATATTCTTGATACAAGGTATACAATACATCTTCCAGAGGTGATCGCAAGGGGCTATGGAAATTTGCCCTAATTTTGTTTTGTCTTATAGTGACAAAAATGATGTTAATATCGTCTTACTTTTTGGCAGCCCAACAGTCGAGTAGAGTGAAAAGACAGAAGTGAGATTAACAAGCTTGTTAAAAAAATTAAAACCCTAAGAACATATAACTTTTGAGCGAAATGGAGTAAAAAGGTGCCTAATTGTAGAAAATTAAATTCTGGCTTGTCCAACTGACCTGCCTCCTTTTGGATATAGTCAGCAAAAATTAAAGGTCATTTTGAGGAAAGTAAAGACTGAATTTTAAAGATAAAATTAGTGTTTGCTGATCCTAAAATACTTACCTTTAATGAACCCACTTACCACTCCGCTTTTGTTGAACCAGTAAGATTAAACCAAATGAAAAGTGAAGTGGAGAATTGTTGGGATGCCAATAATAGTGGAGAGCCTGGTTATGTGCCTCTTCTTTTATTATTGAGCATTCAGCATTAAATAAACAAATTTAAGCTAGAATTAAACGTAAGTATTTAAGTATTTAAGCAAAAATTAATTTTAAAATTCCGTTTTACAGATATAAATTTTCATATGTGTTAATGCCGAAACTGTCAGAAAGCATTGTTTCTTACAGAATAAACAGAAGATCAGTTCACAAGAATTAAATATAAAATTCTGGTAAAAGTGAAAGCCATCTTCTCCCATCAATTCTTCTGCTACACCTAGCTCAATAAACTGCTTGTTTTCTTACGCGGCCTAGCATTTACTTTTAATATATCCCGAGTTAGGTATTACAAACAAAATAAAACACATTTTTGTCTTAAGTGTATTTATTCTGCCATTTTTGTGAATGTGCCTTGCTGAAAGTATGTACTTCTACGTCATATTTTAGGAAGAAGCCGAGATTCGTAGTGATGGAACGAGATCGACAATTAAGCCTTCGCAGATGTCTGTGGCTCGGATAACTTGTATTAGAGGGTAAGTGATGGGTCATAACGTGTAAATTTAATCATTGGGCCATGGATTTCGGAATAAAATTTCGATAGTTATGCATGATGTTGGTGGAGGTCAAATCTTTTTTTTTTATCGTGATGTAGCTGAATTTAGCTTTTACTTGCCAATATTTTGTAAGTGACTCATTGCCATAAAATTCAGCAGTTGTATAGAAATAAGACTAACTTGGTAGAGGTGAAGGCATGTAGGGTGTAGAGCTAACCTTGAAGAAATGTATTTCAGCCATCAAAAAGGGAAAAAAATTGCTCATGGTCACTGCAAGTTTAACTTCATGTTTGGTGAAATAGCCAAGTTTATTCAACTTAGTTATCACTAACACCCTTAGAAAACATTTTAGTTTTGTCTGAGACTTCAGGTAAACCTACAACAATTAAATTTGATTGTAATTTGAAGTGTAACATTAAGTTAGTTGATTAATTGGTTAATTTGATTAAAATGGTTACATAGCTAAGTCATTCCCGAGGGATGGCTTAACTATGCTACTTAGTGTTACGAATGGAAATTAATTACTTGTGTTATTGCTCAAACATAATCTGCATGTTCCGTATTAAAATAAAGAACATTATGATACATGTTTTTTAATATCTGCACTGATATAAGCTTCGTGTTTTCATTGGTTAACGTTAAACTGGTTTGTTTTGATTTAGGCAAGGACCTTTAGAAGGCACACCATTTATTGATGACTACATTTCGACTCAAGAACAGGTGAGTGTATCCATCTCAATAAATTGTAGATTCTGCTAGATTCAACCTTGAACTTCTGAAACTGAAGTAAACTTGAATGCTGTAACTGCATGATGAAATCTGTCAAAGCTAGAATTGGATCATTGTGACATCGATCCAACCTGTGTCGCAGGAAAGGTGTGATGTTCGGCCTGTGGGAAGGCAACCATGACAAAGGCACGACACAAGCTTGCTGCTATTCTAAGTGAAAAGTCTTTTAACTATACCGCAGGCAGGTGCAGGGAAAACTGTTGGCAGGTGCCATCACTCCAAGACACAATTCAGTTTCTACTGCTTCAAAATGTGGATTTTACAACTGCGTAACACAACGAGTTGTTGTACCATCGTCTGTTCACAAAATCAGTGGCGTTAGCACTATAAACGGGTTTTGTATGGCCATTTCTATAACATTATCACAGTACTGTCCTTTTTTCGCTTTCAACCTAAAATACTTCTCTTTAGTTATTGAATAAAAATTGTATATTTAAGTTCTAATGGCCAAAATCTTAATTAAAGAA
>JAHWFP010268363.1:32990-57321 GCA_023313725.1 Lithobius niger | reverse complement strand
AACAGTGGGTCCATTCAGCTTCTGAATAACGGAACAGTACTAAAATTTAGTTGTTACGCAGACAGAGTAATCCTCAGGAGTCCCCAAAATTTCCTCTTATAACTGTTAATATCGGATGATCGAAGATAAAAAAATCATACTCCACTAAATACTATAAAATTGAGATGTCAAAGGCTTAAACTCTGGAAACATCACCGGGCAAAACTGGACCAAGTGTCTCTCCTAGCCTATAAGACGACAAGGAAGACTTACTCCAACATGGTTGAGGCATGGCATTGTGAAGCTGAACGACGAGTAATTAGAGATGGAAACTCCTCTACTCTTTTCAAATTTTATCGTAAAATGACTAAAACCGCAGGTTCCTTGCCCCCATTTAAAACTCCACACTAGTTTTTGATTGATAATAAATCTAAGGCAGATGCCTTAAGCACTTTTTTGCGTCAAATACGATTTCTGATGACGGAAATCAGAACCTACCAGGACCACAGTTTACTGCATGCAACAGGGACTGCTGCCAAATAACTTTTGATCAGAAAATGTTCTTTTGGTCTTGACTAACATTAAACTTAGTACATCCTGTGGACCTGATGGCATTTCTGCTTTTCAACTTAAACATATCTCTGCTGAAATTTGCTACCCATTATCTAAATTATTTTCCTTGTCATTTGAACAGAGCGAATTACCGGAGATAAGGAGATGTGTTATTGTTGTAGTGGTTTTTAAGAAGGTTCACCATCTGACCCACAAAATTATAGGCCTATTGCACTTACCTGCGTGGCATGCAAGGTTATGGATTCAGTCATTTGCGAACAGCTATTAGCTTTTCTGGATGAATTTTCGATTATTGGCAAAGATCAATATAGTCTTCTTCCAGGGAGATCAGCTAGGCACCAGCTTCTGTGGGTCCATGACCGGTGGACTTCTGCGTGGATTTTAGCACCTCGAGTGATGTAGCATACTTTGATTTTTAAAAAGCCTTTTAATCCGTTGTTCAACGCAAATTAGTGGCTAAACTTAGCAGTTGCGGAATTGGTGGACATCTTCTAAAATGACTATCTGCCTTTCTTTAAAATCGTTCCCAACAAGTAATCGTCGAAAAAACACTCTCACACCGGCTCAGCGTAACAAGTGGTGTTCCTCAGGGTTCAGTGCTTGGCCCTCTACTATTCTTGATTTATCTAAATGGCCTGTCTCTGGCGTCCACCTCCCCATTTGGTGTAAAATTTGCAGACGATATTAAATCTACAGCAGAAATTTTGGCACCAGGTCCTTCGAGTACACTCGGGAGGAATTTGCACGAGTTCATTAATGGTCTCAATTGTGGCAGCTGCCACTTTCTTCTTCGAAATATCACACATTTCACATCGGTCATTTAAGTCCTGAATATGGGTCTCTACTTGATGGAGATATTTTGCCTTTTGTGGAAGAGGTCAAAGACTGGGGCATCTGGCTCTCTAAGGACTTTAAGTCATCCCTTCACTGTCAGAAGACCAATTCCTTGGCGTTCCGCCATTTGTTTATAGATGTTTATAGATGTTTATAGATGTTTGTTAATAGATGTTTTACGTCAGGAAACCTTAAAACTAAAGTATGGGCATTCAAAGTCTTCGTCCGCCCAATGCTTGAATATGTCACACCGGTGGGGTCCCCCTATCTTGCTAAAGACATTGACTTAATAGAATCTGTCCACCGTAAATTTACCAAAACACTTCCTGAACTCCGGGATCTTGGTTACGTTGAAAGGCTATCCAAGGCAGGGCTTGAGTTGTTGGAACTACGGTGATTGAGATTTGATTTAATATTAACTTACAAGATTCTGCGAAATCTTCTCTCAGTGGATCTCCTCTTTTTGACCTGGCCCTGTCTCCCCACAATACTCGGAGCCACCCGTGGAAACTTGTTGTCCAGGGATCGCACCTGGAATGCAGAAAGAACTTCCTTCTTTCCGGTTCATGTCGTACCGGTTTTGAATGCTCTTCTCTCATGTACAGTGTGTATGGACTCAGAGTGTGGGTTCCGTCTGGAGTTGCTCTCCGAGGATCTTACCCCTTTTCTTAAAAGAGAAATATGTAAATAGTAAACCTCCTCCCTCCCCCACTCTTCCTAACGAAATGGTGCAGTGTCAGCGGCTTACAATCCTTCCGTCAAACAACTAGGTGGTAAACCTTGTTGTTATTGTTATTATTATTATTATAATTCCTAATTAACTTAGTTATTAAACAAAATTTAGTTAAACCTAGTTAAACAAAGAATTACCTAAACCAAATGAGTGAAAATGAAAAAGTAAGCCAATGTTATCACGTAAGGATTTTTAGCCAGATTCAATAAAGCTAACTGGCAGCAGAATGGCGATTAATCCTCAGTTGATTATCTTAACCAAAAACTAATTAGGTTGGAAGCCACAAAGTTTTGTTTATTACCATCCTAACATAACTTGAATGCAGCTACTGGAGGAAAAATTCAGCCGGATACAAGGATACTGAAGTACTCAGTTGAGCCCACAATTCCTTCTTAATATCTCTTATTATCAGCTGAATCAGGATAATTCCCAATTGTTTTAGTTAATTAACCTTTAACCTATTTAAGCAACAAACTACCTTGACAAAAATAAAAAAAAATTAAAATTAGGCTATTTATTTTAGGAATTTTTAGACGGATTCAACAGGGTTATTGAAAATAGGACGAGCTAAATAGTGATTAATCCTTAACAAATTAGTTTAATCAAAACTATTGTTCAAAACAATCAATTTTGAAGCCACTAATTAGAGCTACTCACCAACCTTAAAACATAATAGTGAAATGTAACCTGAACATTAAGTTTAAGACTTAATAGGTTAGACCCTAAATTTGTTACCATAAATGGTATAAATTGGTTTTAAAAAATTACATCAAATGGTGCGAACATTTTTTTTTAGCTGTGACGAATTGGATATAAGAAGATTTGTACTACTTAGTAAACACAATAGGGCCAAACATATATTATCAAATAGTTCACATGATGTTAAATTCTAAGCAGCCACAGACACCACTAACATTTTACTAACCTGCACTTAATTCTTTTCAGAGGAGTTTCAATGCATTTCAGCATGCAATCAGCAGAAACGGTTTGTTCGACACATGGCTTTTTCCTTGCGTTAACAGCATTATACTGTAATAAAATATAATGAATGGTTAGCACGTATTTCCTGGATGGATTGTCTAGTATTTAATTTTAATTGTAGGTAGTAAGTGAAGATTGATGAGGTAAACACAACACCAGCAATCTAGTCAAGGGTAATTTTCATCAATTATTTGTTTTAGTGCAATTCCTTTCCAAGCTACGTGTTGAGATTTGGTGTCTGCATTTGAGACTAATTATCGTGTGTGATATTTTCAATGCTACATGTTTTTGTCGTACTTGTGTTATGGGTTTCGATGGCTAGAGGTTAGGCCAAGACCCATAATATGTCAGAATAGTTCAAATCAGTATTACATCTATATAAATGAACATTTAATTTTTTTCAGAGGAGTTTGAACGCATTTTGTCATGTAATCAGCAGCAGTGGTTTGTTTGTCGTGTGGTTTTCCCTTGTGTTAACAGCGTTCTGCTGCAATAAAATACAATGAATGGTTGGCTTTATTTCCTGGATTGGCCAGCATTTGACTTTAACTAGCTGTACCCGTGCATGATGAACGATATTTAAATTTGCCAAACTTAGCTTCTACCGGTGTTTTGTCTTCTTAGGAAAGTAACTGGAGTTGTAAAGTTCTCCCCCCCCCCCCCCCACCACCAGCACACCTCTGCCTCCTTCCGTGCCTCCGAACAACCCCCACACCTCACTGCACCCCTTCCCAGACTCTTCCGGTGTGGGGTCTGTATCTTCATGGCACCCCACGTGTTCAGTCTTTGGTTTTGATGTAACCCTTCCCCCCCCGCTGATGTGATTTCTCTCCCTCCTCCTCTTCGTTCTCCTTTTCTCTCCCTTCTCGTCCCTCCCTGGTCGGAAAATTCGGAATATTCCCACGATTATTTTGGTGTAACCACGGAAAAGTCACAATGAAGTTTGAATGAAGATTAAAAACCCAAACCCTATCACTGAGAAAACCAGCATTCAGTAAGCAAGTTAAATCCACTCATCAACTAAAGTCAAAACAACGAAAATGCCACATTTCACAAGAAAAGAGGGCCCATTGGGGTTATCCTTGTTTGTTGTAATTACAGTTGTTCATTTACGGAGTATCGACGGTCGATCACGCAAGGATTATTGGTGCTGACTTTGAAACAATTTAGCTCTGCTCTGAAAGCCTGCATCTGCGAATCAAATAAGCTATTTTATTATTAATAGCTGCCAATTTCGAGGCAATTTCGAGGCTGCCAATTGCTTAACTAATTAAAAACTATACGCGTTAGCTGAAACACAGGACCTTTCATTTTAACCATCAACTATGAACTGTTTTAAACGAAAGTTTGATACGTATAATACGTGCACCAATAATTCTTATGCACCTTAGCAAAAACATCACAAGTGCAAGAAGAATAAAAAACGTAACTTTAATTGTAACGATGAAATTTAATTGTTCCAGATGATGCTGATCCTTGAGTGCTTACGGTATAAATATAGAATATTGTAGGTGGTAAGTGAAGTAGGATGAGGTGAAAACAACACGAGCAATCTAATCAAGGGCAATCTTCACCAATTATTTGTTTCAGTTCAACGCATTTCCAAGCTACATGTTTTGTCGTACTTAAGCTATGGGTTTTGATGGCTAGAGGTTAGGGCAAGGCCCATTATATGTCAGAATGGTTCAAATCAGTATAAGATATATATAAATGAACACTTACCGTAAATTGACACCAAACAGGGTAAAGTTTTCCTAACTGCTTTCATTCAGTGCTATTTAAAATACTTCTCACTCAAGTTCGGGAAGATAACAAGTAATGAAATACCAATGAGATATCGGGTTGCAGATTTATGGGGCCTAACGACAAGAGGCTATTCATTGACAGTCTAAGCTTACTAGCCATAGGCTATTATTATCTTCGCCAGATTAACTACTATCGAGTAGTCTGTCATGAGTGCAGTGATTGTTACTGCCCACTTTGAAATAATTCACATTAGCTCTGAAAGCCTGCATCTACGAAAAAAAAATGCCATTCTATCCTTTCTAGCTGCGAATTGAAATTAACAACGTAGCTTAGTTTGGTTTAAAACTATATGTGTTTAGCTGAAACACGGATTCTTTCATTTCACCCTACACATGCCTGAAGAGTGGACCTGGTATTTGGTGATTAACATTGTTCTCTCTTCACAACGGTTAAAAGAATGTACAACAATAAAAGTAGGTCCCGTAACTCTGTCCCATACTCTAGAATGGCTAAATAATTGAAAAAGTATTCTGTTTGAGGATAAAGATGTAGAAAATTTCTGGCTTAGACCATGTTTCAGATTTTAGGTAGGTGCAGTTGTTTATCTAAAAAGGGGGCAGAACAACAACAATAACAACAACAAAAAGACGTATACCATTTTCAAATTTACGTGTGGCTCCCTAACTTTACTCTTCTACAGAATTGCATAATTTTTGGTATAAATATACCTTCCATACCTATCTACTATCACGCTAGGTTTGGTCAAAAAATATTTAATAGGAACGGAGATATTAATTGTTTTATTTTGCTGGAGGGATTACTTCAAACATACATATACACTGCTATTGCTGCATTTGATAAGGACCATGTAATTATCAGAAACATACCCCTCATTTTTAATCGTTGTTAGGACTTTTCTAATAGATGATGTGGTGCCAATGTAAAACTGATCACACTGTACGAAACAATGCCGGGTAAAAAAAACGTGAACATGATTGTGTGCATCATAAGTTTTCTTTTCTAATTATTCCTTTCATGGACATAAAACTACTGTAATACGTTTTCCCTAAAATATTTACCATATTTTATAAACTAACTACAGGTAGGAATGCCTGGTCTCTCTGAACACTGGGCTGGGCTGGGTATGCCTCAGTTGGTTTGGTCTGTTTCCTTACGTTTTATCGTTCTACTTGAATTTCTTCGAAAGTCGACTACTCTTCGTGACAGTTCGTCTAGGTGCAACAGTCTGGTCGCACTAGGTAGCCATCACAGCCGCTACAAGGGCAACCGGTCAGGTCATGCTAGGTCATCGGGATAGTTGGTTAGCACAGAAAACATTGCTGCTCTGTACGCCGAAGTAACCTTCTCTTCTTGAGGAAGGTTTTTCAACCGCACGATCGCCAGTTTCTACGGTCCACTTGCTAGAAATTGTTTCAATGACCTTCAGACAGGTGTGACCTCACGAGTAACCCGGAGCTTCAATGTGTATTTGAAATGTCTATGTTCAATGTGTCCTGCAATTCACATTATGTCTCGCAGTTTGCTGCATTTTTCATCGATCAATGAGCCCAGTACTTCACTGCTTGGAGTTGTATTTCTCATATTTAAAATTCGAAAATTCTGCCGAAGTAGGGCATTGTGTTTTGCTTGTTCGGTTTTCAAGTTTTACATCGTGGAACTGAAAAAATGAAGACTAGGCCAAAAGGATGTAGCACTAACGATACTAGCCACATACCCTCAGAGGCATCGCTAGGATCAAGAGCTTCACTTGGAAAGTTGGTTAGTTCCAACTTGAATCCTAACGCATCGAGCAAAGCTTAGAAGGTCATATCTGCATAGGCCTCCCCAAGAGATAGCAAGGACCCACCGGCCACTGCCATTGTGGACAAGTCTACACAAGAATTTCAAACCTCTCTCCTGCCTTTTGGAACCCAGGACACATAAGTGAGTCAGGTCAACCGTTTTGAAGCCCCTCAGTTAAAGCCTTAGGATGCTGCTTATGCTTAGTGCTTACCCGCCATGTAGCCAGTGTGTGCCCGAATCATCCAGATAATCATGGGACAATTAAAGACCAATGGAGCAAGATTATGGTAGGCCCCAGAGCCAGAATCAAACCTCGTCCACAGCACTAGATACACAGACCTTATTGCCTACCTTCCTAATGCCACAATGAACCCAGCAGGCTGTTACACTGCATCGTCTAACCTGCCTACCACAACTCAGGCTTCCGACTCTTGTTGGCCTAGTAAGGGGATGTCGGGGGCTACCAATTAGCTAAGGATGCCCATCACACCATCTTGGTGTTCATTAAGGGTATACGTCAGTTTATTAAGTCTTCAGCCATGCCAAAGCCAAAGCGATCATTGAACCATATAACCCGTCGTTCACCACCAGTATCTGCATTACTAGCCTGACAACGTGACGGGCTTAGAGCAGCATACCTACAAAATTGCCAGAAGGTGATGGAAGACCCAATGCCCACACCAGCCATCACCACTAGTTCCAAAATGCTAAAGCGGCAAAGAACAGAGATCTATCTTCGAACCTGAAGGCAAAGAAGACTGGCAGATTTGGCTTGCAGTTTCACCAGGTCTGCCAACTGCATAAAACTCGTTAGCCATACAGAACATCCAACAGTGGCCATGCCCACGTGCGAAGCCCGTTACCGGTTCTTGACAGTCGGGGCAGTGATCTTCTAGTAAGCCCACTGCTACTGCAAAGTGAACTCTGACATCGCCTCGATCCACGATTCCAAGACATTGAGGGGCCTCAAGAGTGCAACCAGCTGAGAAGTGCATACCTGCAAAACCCCAAAAGCGAGGACCCACTACTACCACCAGTACTTCCACTGGTCCACAGCTCAGATAGCTTTGAACAGCGTACCTGAAAAATGCTGAAGGTGAGGACCCACTTCTCAACGCTACTAATTGCTGCTGGTTTAACAGCTCTACCAAAGCCGAGAACAGCGCACCTGAAAAAGCCCGAATGCCACTGTTCCACAGCTCAGTCTTGCCACTGCCTGACTGGACTACCTAGACGATGCTGTTCGGCCCATGAACTAGACACCCCGAAGGAAGTTGTATCAGTTTATTTGGTTGAAGGACACCAGAGAAGATTGGGAAAAGCCAAAAGCTCAACATCAATTTTCCAGCCTGAGCCTGATCACCCGTTGATCTTCGCTATTATTGCCAATGAGCCAACAGCTCGACCGGCTTATAATAGCATACCTACAGCCTGAAGGTGATGACCCACTGATCACCAACAGCCTTTGCCTATTCGCCAGTCCAATACCACAACCAGCTTAGAACAGCATACTTGCAAAAGCCCTCCTCTCCCGAAAGGGAGGCAAGGACACATTCCTGACCTTTGTACGTGCTATCAGCCTTCCGTATTCCGCAGCGGGAAATTCTGGTACCAAGGAATGGAAGACTGGGTTAGAACAGCTGGTACCGCAAAGGCCCAAAGGCGAGGACCAACGCTCACCACCAATCAACCGACCGTTTCACAGAAACTTACTAACTAATCTGATGAATACTAGACTCACCCGACATACAGATATTCCTTCGATGCAGGATCACCTCCCGTGATTTGTGAGCATGATCCTGCCTCCGAGACACCCAAAAAACTTTGGAATCATTCTAACCACGATCTTGCTCGGTAAACCAGAGGGACCATATTTCCTCGGCTTACTAGCCCTGATCAATTTAGTGTCATGCTGATTGGTTCCCAACCGCTGCCTGGTTGTTAGCCGACCCATGCATGGTGGGTTACACTGAGCAACGTTCCCTCCCATTACCCAGTCAAGGTACTATACTACCTAGTCCCGAGTCTCAACATAGCTAACTATAGATAGCATATTGTTGGCTGAACCCAGTTATTCGCTCCAGCTTCTCTGAATGCATTCGAACTTGCCAGATTTTCAGGACGGTTTACCTCCCATTAGCAAGGGTGCAAATGTTTGTTGTTCTGCACGGCAATGATCATTCTACAGGTTAACGTACGGAAACCTTGTTACTGCTTTTACTTCCACTAAATGGCCCGGTTCGGTCATACTCCCGGCAGGCCATAGAGACTTACTGCGATGGCCATTCTGAAGACTTCTCTAAATCATTCAATCAGTAGTAGCGACGGACAGTGTGTACAAAAGACAGGGATGTAGTCAACATGAGCTTATGACTTGAACATACCTTGGGAATGCTTCGTTCACGGAAGACAGTTCCAAACTCTGATCCTTGTCACGAAAGAGGATCAGTTGGTTACGGTCCTTTTGGAGTGAACACACGATAACTCCTCATTGTAGTATGCGTGCAGCCTGGACATCTATGGGCATCACGGGCTGGTTATTGCTCTATCTCGTGCGGATGAATGCCACTTGTCTCTCAAGAAGCAATAGACCAATGAGACCACACCGGCATCAGCACAAGACGAGTAACGGTGCTCCATGAACGGTCCTCTATTTAGCAAGTTTGAGACTCGCTCCTTATCGGAATTAACCAGACAAAATCCCTCCACCAGCTAAGAACGACCATGTACCACTACCCATCTAATCAAGAGAACTCTCAATTTGGTAAATCTTCTAGTGTCCTGATGGTGCCCTTCCAACAGTTTCTTTAAGTTTTAGCTTTGTAACCATATTTTAGATTGGATTTTTGTGTTTAAACAAGTTAATGGTTAATTACTTGTTCAGACAGGTTTAATGGGTAGTTGCCTCTAAATTTAAGCATAAGTATTACGCAAAGCTATTTATTTGCAAACAATTATGCTAGTAAAAAACTTAAGCTGTAAATTTGAACTCTACGTTGTGAGTAAATTGTTTTGTTAAAATCCTAAAACTGTATTTCCAGGTCGCTAGGTGATTGTTTAGGTAAAACTTATAAAAGGCTTTTTGATAAGATAATAATTTCGCTTTAAATTAGCTTCTCAGTTAAAATGCCTATTTCTGGGGCTGAAGCTGAGGCTGTCAAACCTAATGATTTGTTTCAAGAATTTGATCCAAGATAACATTCTTGGTCCTTGTATATATTAAGATTTCAATGCTTCCTTAAAGCCAGGAAAATCAAAGATGACGATTGTCTTGATGTTTTGTTAGCAAGCATTGGAGAATTAATGTTTAAAAAAATTGTAAGAATTATCGATCCTCTTTCAATCGAAACTATTATGTAAAACGCCTTAATTAAAGTGGTCGAAGAATCGATAAAGTCTGCACCCAGTTCAATTTCTGAAAGGTTTAGATTTAATAAATGGTCTCAAAAACCTAACGAGTCTATATCTGACTATGTTGTTGCTTTAAAGCAATTTACAAAACATTGTGGTTGTGATAACATCACTGTAGGCAAAATTAAGGAAGAAATGATTCGTGATGAAGTAGTTGGTGGTGGTAACAGCCCTACTTTGCAGAACGAATTAATTAAGAAAACACTTAACTTAAAAGCTACTGTAAAATTAGCACTATCACTGGAAGCCGTTGTTTTAAATCAGTTAGAACTTTCAACTGGCTCAAGCAGTGTTAATTTTGTAGCACAGCCTAAACGTAAAAATAAACATCATTCGTCTAAACACTCCTCCTTGAGTAACAAAGAACTGACAGTTTTTGTTGGGGCTTTAAGGGTCATGCTAGAAGTCGTTGTTGCTTTAAAGATTACAATTGTGGTTACTGCCACGGAAAAGAACTTTTAAAAACGGTCTGTAAAAAGCCTAAACACTTTAATCAGAAAGCTAAAACATCTGAGCCTAAACCGCAACCCAAGCGTACTGGTAAAAAGCATATGTACGGCTATAAAACCAACAAAGCTCATTATGTTTAACAGAATGAGGAGTTGGAGTCAAGTTCAGTAGTTGAGAGTTCCTGTGAGTGTGAAAGTTTGGGCGAGTCCATGACTACTTGGAAAACAACGTACTGAGCATCATTTCGGTTAGGGTGGAGAAGTGGACAGTTGATGAATAGTGTGGAGTTGCCACCGGAAGCAGATTGTGGGTGTTAAGCCACAATTTTACCATTAAGCTGGTATAAAATTCATTTTGAAGAACTGTAAACTCTTAAAAACTAATACTTTTTTGAAATTTTGGACGCGTCAAATTGAGAAAGTTTTTGGTTGTAAGCAGATGGACGTTCAGATTGGTGACAGGTGTGGCAGGTTCAAGCTTTAATTTAGAAAAGTGGACAACTTCCTTTAATGGGCAAAGATTGGTTAGCTATCTTTGATATTGATGCTCAACAGTTTTATCCTTTGGTTTTAAAAAAAACCATCAAAAAGCTCAATGACTATTCTCACCTGTTTCAACTGAAAGGTGATAGTGATTTCATCTCCCTTGGATAGCATGTAATATTTGTTGATTAACTGACTGATTGGTATAATATGTTGAACATGAGGTATAAACTGCAGAGAGTAAGAAGAAATAAATGGTGATAAATGTTCAATTTACGAAGTAAAATGCATTTAGCACTGTGGCATAATTTTATGACAACACAAAACAATTTCTACTCTAACAGAAAATAAAAGACTGTCTTTTATACAAGCACTGGACTTTTTTCACGATTCGATAAACCTAAATTTGTAGCCATACAGAAATTTCATTTCTCTTTGCGACACGCAATGTTTTCTGCCGTCGTCGCAACTTCAAACTTTTTATATCAAGAGCATTGTTATGAAACTAGTTAAGTAAACTTAAATAACTGAAATTTCGAACATTTTACAACTAGTTTATGAAGACTTACATGTAGTAGGAGTGCCTGATGCAGAGGAGCACTATGCTCTCAATCTCATCACACCGTCGGCCCTTTAACACTTATTACCTTCTTGCTTATAGGCCGGACGATGTGCCGACCTATAACAAGAGGACCCGGTGTGTTTTATGAACCCCAAAAGAACCAAATGTGTGTCTGTAAGCAGTGAGAGGAATAACGGTGCTTTTGATTTTATGGGTGTGAATTCAGGGTAAGTAGTGGTGTTGTTAGTTCGTCAGATAGGTGCACAGGTAATGACAAACTGTAGCAACTACTGCTGTAGGTATGAGTACTAGAGTGTTATAAGCTTGACGTCTATAACTTCTACAGTTCCCATTGACCAAAACAGATAATATACAGCTACAGATAAGCAACCTAGCACCGAATCAGATATTTAAGGGTTCAAGCCAACCAAACTTTCCGTCCAAAAACTTGCTGGATGTGCCGCTGTATGAATGTTTTAAGAGTAATTACAACATTGGAAAAATATACAAATGCCTTTTATCCACCTGACTACTATATCTTGCATACTATTCTGTTATTGATGGGACATGCTGAAAGTTGCTCGAAATTACTGGCACTTTAACAGACTGAAAGACTTTGTAACAGTATTCAATTAGAACTTCGAAGGCAGTCCATACATAGAGCCATCTTTACATATAATTCAACACTTGCATGGGCCAATGAAAGGTGTATTTCGAAAGGTGTATGACTATTATGAAGAATACAACCTGTTTGTCTTAAAAGTAATAGGGTAAAGCGGTTATTAAATCAAATGCACCCGAACTTTCGTGAATTCTTTACCGTCACTTTCTTGATGCCATTAAGTAACTAGCCAAAGATGGCACATAATACGTTTCTTGATAAAAATAAAGGCGCTACATTATTCTACCAATAGTATAACGGAGAGTGGAACCAACCCTTACAAGGAAAAGTCGAATGCACCTCATAGCAGCAATAGAGCAGAATGGACACTGAACAAAACTCGTGGACACTTAAAAACTCGTGTCAGACTGGATCAAGGGAATACTACACAGGATAATGCTGTGAGTAGTAGTTTTCCTCCTGTAGCATGGCTGCACTTGATCTCTGGAGTTGTATGGAACAAAGGGCGGTACAGCTTCTACCGGTACCAAACAGCCTAATCAGCAGTACACCATCACACTACTAAGCTATCTATTTCTTCCAAACTAAATCAGATGTGGAAGTACTATAATGGTAAACGCTTCAACCGTGACAAGCCTAGACATTATCAAAGCCATTGGCTGGAAGTTAGTTAAAATAAGGAATGCAGTTCCCTTACCACAAGTAAGCAGAATGAGGCTTTAAAGTGTAGCGGTAAAGATTGGAGCTCACAAGCTGGTTTCAGGAAAGGCACCATGAATTATGTAAACATTCTCAATATGAGACAAAGGGGAAAAGTTGTAGGTGGTAAACTGGTAAACAAATTCCTCTAATTCAGGTTGAATTCTGGGGTGTGCGTACAAACTTTATTAGATCGAGGAGCTATATCCGACGTAATTTCCTTATTCGTTATTCTTCCTGGATATGCTGCCAGCATAATTTTTGGTAGAGACTTTTACATAAAACTGCGGCCACTCTAATTATTTACAATTATATGCTCGTGTAACACACCTTAAAAACTGATACCATTTGTAAAGTGGAGTAAAGTTAAAACATCTCAAACCAAGGATTAGAAATTTAAGAAAGGACATGTCTTAGGGCTGATACATGAACATGTCTGTGAGCACATTGTTCACCTACTTAGAAAAAACCTAGAAAAAACTATTAAAGTTTCTTAGGAACACACTAATGTGCCGATTCGAAGTTGGGTGCAAAGTACATTAGGATAGCCTGAAAAATGCCAAATTTGTCGATCGCAAGGGAATAGTGCATAAAAATTATTCCCTTGGTGAAAGCAATGCTATAGAAAAGAATTCCCATGAAATGGGCTAATATTGTAACTTTTGGCAAGTGCTGACGGCTGATGGCTGATCGTCAAGTGCTGCTGGCAGTAGGCATCAGCTGTGCTTTCAAAATGTTGACCAGTTTTGACCACTTTTTCCGTATCTTCTCAACATTTTTAGAAAAAAGTAATTTCTTACTGAGACACTTCTTACTTATTGTAAACGGAGGGTAAATACGAAAGGATCCTTTTTTTAAATAACATTTTTGGAGCATGAAATTATCTGAAGCAACCTAACGCTCGTATAGATGAGCAGTCTTAAATCTGAGGCTCAGCTACGATGACCACCACTAGTAGAGCACGAATTTTCTCCTTCTTGGGGGCATTTTTCTTAGGGGCGTTTTTCCTGGAGCCGTTTTTTCCAGGGGGCGTTTTTTCCTGGGGGCGTTTTTTCCAGGGGGCGTTTTGTTGGTGGCTTTTTTTTCTGTAGGCGTTTTGTCGGGGTCGTATTTTCCGTATCCCAAATTGTACTCTTGCACTCCCTTTGAAAAAGTTTAGTTGCCACACTGGTCACGGCTATTCTTCCTTTTAATCTACTTAATAAAACGTGCTATAAAGGTGGTTGGAAGAATGTAGACAAATGGCAGTCAAATTAAAGAGTACTCTGATCGGAGCTACACTCAAATTATCTGATGTGTCACAAGGCTTTACAATCATAACTGTCGGAAGACCGAATGGAGCTTCAGTAATTTTACATCAACATTAATAAGGCAAGGCTCTCATAACTGTAGCTTTGCAGAGAGGAGATTAGCTGATTCGGAAAGTATCAATGTACTTTCAGAAATTGAGATGTGTACCGTGATATTTAGAGTGTATCTTTTCAGGCTGAACGTTAACAGCACGACCTTTGAGATACAATTTGACTACTCGACGTGTCATACATTAGGTCATTTGATTGGCAGTTAGGCTAGATGGTCAGTCCAGATTAGTGGGGTGCAAAGTGGGGTGCAGTTTGAAATACTGCAAAGGAACCAACAACGTGATGGATGTTGTGTCGGGAATGAACATCAAGGAAAACAAATCCACAATCAGATGAAGCGAATTCATTGTAAACAATGCCATACACAAAAAGCCCACAACAGCAGGACTTAAAAGAAATCATGCAAGTTAAGCAACTATCCAATCACCTTTAATAAGACCTCAATTGGCCCCTACTGGCAATGTCACCACGGCACAGTTTATCCGGGCTCTTGTCGATGAGCACATATCTTGGTGAAGCTAATCCCCTTATTGCTGTGCAAAACTAAAATAGGTTTGTGATATTAAAGCTGCGCTTATGCACTGAGGCAGCCCAAAGTGGGTGCTGATTCACAGGGTGCGGTTTTCAGAAGCACAGCATGGAAGCAACAGTTGGAGAAATTTGGTGTAACTGCTGAATGAACAAGCCCTTAACAATCCTAATGCAAACTTGGTATGAATGCAGCAATAGGAAAGTAAAACGGATGCTTCATAAATATGCTAATGACACATACAATAATAACACGTGTAATTGGACGAAACTGCCTTCTAGATTAGAAATTACATAAACGAAACCTCATGTTTCTGTACATAGGGGGGTAAAGTGGCAATTTTCAGCAGCCATGGAATAAAGAAATCGACGCTTTAAGTCAAGGAAAGTACCCACACAAAGTGATGAATAGAGCTGGCGTAAAAAGGACAATTGTAGAGGACAGCTGTGGATTCAGGCAGATGAAACGCTTACATCAATATACCGCCACAAACAATATTCCCACACTGCTGTACCTTTCTTCATAAGATAGAGAGTTGGGGTTTAACTTCTTTGCCGTGTGTCCACAATAGCAACCTGGATCACTACACTGTGATTCAACATCCCCGACTCTTTCTAGAGATTAGAGAAGGAGATTGGGCAGCATGACGACCACACGTTCTTAGTGGCACGTAAAAGGTATGACATGTTCTACACAACCAAAATTCAACAGGCCATTCGTGGTACTAAAACATAAATCTGGAAACACGACAAATTTTGTCATATAAATGCAGATGCAAACCTATTTACGTTGCCTTTTGGACTTACATGTCAGACTGCCTGAACGCGTAATCGAAGCAACGACCTTTGAAACCAAAGGCTGAGGTTCTACAGCTGAGCCATACTGACACAGCAATACTGAGGCCGTGTCAGTATGGCTTACTGGTAGGACCTCGTCCTTTGGTTTCAAAGGTTCGATTTCTCATTCGGGCAGTCTGACATGTAAGTCCAAAAGGCAACATAAATAGGTTTGCATCTGTATTTATTTGACTTTTGTTGAGCCTGTGGCTTTGCCGTCCTTCAATTTTTTCATATATGGAAAGGAAGAATTCTATATTCAATAAAATTTTCTGACCTCCATCTCAACTTTAGAAATAAAAATGAGACTTCAAGACCAACACCAGAAACAATATTGTACAGGAGACCTGCTGGCAATGGCATAGCCAGAAGTTTTGCCTTCTATTAACATTCCCAATCGACGTGGTGGAGAAGACTGCATTCCTGAGTTCGATCAACCAACTGCTGTGTTGGCTTTGACAGAAACTTCACCAAAAATACAGGGAGAGAGAGCACTCAATTTTACCCCACTGTATCAATGCCATAACTTAAGACAAAGGCATTGGCTAATGAGATGGGCAATATTAAGACTACAATTCTTAATATACTAATCATGATCACGCTTGTTTTCAGGCTACAGTAATCATGCAAAAACCTATTTTGAAAGAATTACTCACATTTAGTTCAAACTAGTATAAAGTCAACATCTAAAATAAATACTTGACTTACCATTGTCTGCTTTAAGTTCTGAAATGAATCTGAGGAATCCTTTACTTCTCGGAGTTTTAAGGTCACATGGGTCTGAATACCTCGATAGCTCAAATTTACAGCTGGAAAAGTTTGTAAACATTGAAACAGAATCAGTAGAGTTGTTCAGTTTTAGGATGGGTTGATCGATTTGGGTTGCAAGGGGAAACAAAAGATAATTTGGAGTTTTTAAAACACCTCGTATTCAAATCGATGTGGTGGAAGATCCATACTGAAACATTTCCACAGCTTTAAGATCCATAGCAATTGGGTATGCACTACCTCGTCAGCCAAAAAAGTAAATAATAGGAACAATTTGCACATGGGGCATTGCCATTCTATAGCGATACATGAGTGGTATGTACAAGTTAAGTTAGTTCGTTATTTGGAAAAAAATGCTTAATAGTGTATGTTTAGGAAAAATGCAAGCACTGGAACAAAGTATGTTGAACAGGAGAAGCCCAAAGTGCACATATAAAACCAACATATATAGGTACTTGTTGGTTTTGTATGTGCACTTTGGGCTTCTCCTGTTCAACATAATAGACTAGGTCACTTTTAAGAAAAAAAAGCGGTTGCATCAGGTTTTTTTAAGGTATTTTAACCCTGCTCAGTTCGAAAATGCCCATTGCCTGCTCGAAAAATATACTGGAAGTCTCCAATTTAGGATGGCGGCCAAGATGGCATTTTTTAAAATGCTTGCTGTAAGTAGGAATCATTTTGTTAGAAATTGGAGTAGTTGATGTTTTTAAGATGTTTTGACACTGGT
Source organism: Lithobius niger (assembly GCA_023313725.1). Classification (NCBI taxonomy): domain Eukaryota; kingdom Metazoa; phylum Arthropoda; class Chilopoda; order Lithobiomorpha; family Lithobiidae; genus Lithobius; species Lithobius niger. The sequence continues at coordinate 40,225 of JAHWFP010268363.1, read as the reverse complement.
GAATTTGGAAATGAATCTTGCCAGCTCGAAAAATGGTTCAAAATTCCTTAATTAAAGATGGTGACCAATTTTAAAAGCCTGCTGTTGTCAAGCAATATTCTGCCAAAAAATTTTCTTTAAAAGGACGGATCCCATTCTAATCAAGAAAATAAACAATAAATCGTACTGTAGACCCAAAAATTTCTGTTTGATGTTACATACCTCATAATGTCGACCATTGTTTTTGTTGGGTACAGTTTGAATAGGATGCGTACTTGTAAAGTATATTCTGTTAAGCTCAATCTTTTGTCCTGTCGAAATGGTCTTTTAGTAGTTCAATTACAGGTTAAAAAATTGCAATCGCTCCAAAGGAACTATGGTCATATAGATCTGTTGAAACACGGGTCACTGCATACTCGTCTTTAAAATGGGAGATTACCCTTCTCCACCCACACAAGTGAGTGGTGAATCTAGTCTTGCAGCCACACGTAAGGAGTTCTGTGTATTTTTTCTAAGTCATGAGAACAAGCACCAAGTTTCCATCCATAGCCTTTTACACAATGTGTTGAAGACCTGATAAAAGTGTGTCAGGCAAGTGAGCATTTTACCAAACAATGGTTCTATGGTAGAATCATAGAATGTTAACGTAACCATCCGCTGAGTGAAGTGGTCTGAACACAGTGTACGAAATGGTATTCAAGGAATACTAACGTCATAATGACCTCTTCATATATGGAGCTTTACAGCATCCCTTACTGGGAAAGATCGTCTGGATTCACCATACCGTAGAGAATACAGCGTGATTCATTACCTGATACAGTTGAACAATAATTTGTTTTTTAATTTGAGTTGTTTGATCCTTAAGTGGCAGCCTTCCCAGGTTGAAAGCAGGTCAGCATTATACATGTAACGATACAAAGCTGCTATGTTACTGATGGTGGTCGTCTTTGGTTAGAATCAGAGTTCTTTATAGAATGAAATGTCAATATAGTTTTTAAGGATGATAGAGTTGAAGAGAGTTGATGCGTTAGTGGAGACTGAAATACGGGTAAAGTAGTCTGATTGTTAGGAAGACTGTCCCTGGTTCGAGGCCGACCTCAGCCATCCGGGGTATTTAAGGAAGAGAAGGGTCCAGTGAGGTCCATGTTGATAGTGGTTTGTCAAAGATCCTAGTAAATGGTGTCGTAGAGCATACCTTGCTCCTATTCTGGACGCACAGCTGCCAATGTAGGCCGAAGTAAACAGGAAATTTGTAAACATCCTAGTTCCTACAATTCAACCTTTAAATTAATGAAACAAGACAACTCACTAGTTCTACACTGTCAAAAAAAAAACGGACATAAACCCGATATTTCGTAAAGACAAATTTTATTACAAATTCCTAACACCAAAACACAAGAAAACTTAAAAACACTTTGTATTAATTTAACCACACCACCAGTTCATAATCACATTATACCTACAGCCAGTCACCTACAAGATTGCATTAAGTTATGCAATGACGCTGGCAGCAACACATTTCCACCAATCAAAATCCAGGGACCCACTATATAAAGCATTGCCGACCTACTTCTCTTATGATTTTTGACCTGCAGACTTGGGTCAGTTAGGTGATGGCTGTTGGCACATTCTTTCGAATTGTGCCGACTTTTATTTTATTTTACTTTATTTTATTTTAATTTTTAGTATGGAGCCTTACATCCTTATGACTTGTAATTTTTATAACCATGACCCAGCTCTGCTGTTATTTTATTTTATTAATTTTTAGTTTTTAAATTGTTTGAGTTGTTTTAAACCCGACACTTTAAAACGGTTCTGAGCTAGGAACCAAAACGTAGTGATTTCATCTTTCACCTGTAATTAATGGCTGCTCTGTTTATATTTTTAATAACTGAAGTGTTTTTTTAACTTTGGTTTTTTCAGCTGTTAGGCATAACAATGCAATTAGGTGGTCGCAAGAGGTAGGTACTTGATTAATAGCGTTGCTAGGTTATGCAAAAAAAGGACACATAGCCTATTTCCAAAGAAACGTATTCAGGATATATAAATTAGAAAAGTAGATACTTTTTGTTTGACATAACTGCAACTTTTGTTAGAGATAAATCATAAGATGTTGGCATTTTTGGAGCGAAGCGAGGCCAAAGGCCGAGGCAGCTCCGTTTATGAATACACTCGAATGCTTAGAGATACACCGTCAACTTAGAGATTTGGGTGCGCTGATTTAAAGGTTTATGGTGCCAGATACCCATTGTTATCACTTAGTCTCCTAGTAGTTTTGTACTAAATATTTCAGTGCCTTTATTGGGTTCTTCGTCAAGGAACAATGATTTATCTGCATTGTCTCTTAATAATTCTATGAGTGGATATGGTTTGCAAGTTACTCAACCTACTTCTCCTCGTGTTCAAAGTAACCAACAATTTTCCTGCTGGTATTGTAAAAAGCCAGGGCATTTTGCAAGATATTGTTCTTCATTGCCTTCGTTTCTGAAAATCAAATACATGGTAATGTGGCACCGTGTTACTAATGTAAAGTCGGAAAATCCAGTATAGTGGTGGTGAGTCATAGTGGTGATGTAGACAAAATCGAGACTCATAGATTAGGCTTTGCAGCCTCTTGCTGAATCAAAGCCTTTAGTTCCTGTAACTATTAAACAACATCCATTTGGGATTCTGGATGGTCCTACTTGATGGTCGATGCTGAATTTGATGGGTCGGTAGCAAAGTTCAAGTTGCTACTCTTCCTTTCAAGTTGTTTACGACAAATGCTGATCTGACTTTAACATCGTGTTTTCGAAATTCTTTTGTAATTTGTAAAAATCTTCCAGGAAGGTTTATCATCTGAACGGATTTAATTAGTAATGTCGCTAGTAATACCTGGTGGTACGAGGATTTGCCTCAACTTCGTTACAAATTTTTGTGTAGTCTTGTTGATACACCTACTTGTTTACATGTTTCCACACGTTTCCATTTGTTCACATGTTGTTGATGGCAAAATACTTTGGATAGATCGTCTTTGGAATCAGCTAATAAGTTTCGTTTTGAGCAAGCTTTCAAATGTTATTCTACCATTTTTCAGGACGAACCTGGCTCGTGCGCTACTGCCTTTACGCACTTAGTTGTTCTTGATTAGCATCCTATTTACACTAAGCCGTTTCATGCAAATCCTCCAAGATTATTTCACTAAATGAAGTAATCCAGAAGTCTTAATAAGGGTCGTATACTGAACAATAACAGTCCTTGTTGTTTCCCTTGTTTTCTGAAGCCCAAAGTGAATGGAGAGTACAGTTTTGAGTTGATTTCAGAAATGTGAATGCCAATTCTGTGTGGGATGCATATTCTCTCCCTTCCATCGATCTGATTTTGAGTCGGTTAGGAACTCTCAAATACAAAACGACCATCAATCTTCATTCAGCTTACCATCAGATTCCACTTGATCATGAGGTTAGTACGGTGGTGGAGTTTGGGGTGTCTGGATCTCTCTACCAACCTATTTATGTTATGTTTGGACTTAGGATGTTAGTAAAGTGTTTCAAAGAATGATGAATGAATTCATGCGCACTGCGGAATTTAAAGGGCTATTTACATATCAAGATGATTTAATTTTATTTCCTTGGATCATTTAAATAAACATAATTTTGTCTTGGTCCAATTGGCTCTTTCCAATTTAACAGTTAAGGTTGATGAAGTATTTTTTCGTGCAAGTTCAAAACTCCTGTTCTCGGTTTCATACTTTTAAACATGGTATTTTACCTGTTAAGTGGAGGCTATTTTGAAGATTAAGTTTCCCACTAGACGTAAAGAGGTGAGGACTTTTTGTGGGATGATAGGTTTTTTGCCGTTACATCGAGTTGTACTCTTTAACTGCCATGCCTTATCTTGTTAAGCTTGGTACGAAACTTGTGTGGTCCCATGAATGTAAAGTTCTTTTTGACACCCTTAAACTTAAACTTAGTATTGCTCCTATCTTAGTGCAACCCGACTTCATCAAATCTTTTGTTATTCACTGTAAAAGTCCTGGATTTGGTCTTGGATCGATATTATCACAGATGGATACCTCTGGACCTTTTGTTATTTGTCATGCAAGTGGCCTTCATTGTGATAACGAGGTAAAGTTCAGGACTGTTGAACGAGAAGCTTTGGGGATATTGTGGGCTGTGGAAATTTTCCGGCTTTACGTCGAATCAAAGAAGCTTGAAGTCATTAAGGAACATGCTTCACTCGAGTGGCTCAAGAAAAGCTCGTGACCTTACAGGCAAGGTATCACATTGGGCATTGCACTTCACATGTTTTGATTTTACGGTAAATTATAAGTCCAGCAAGTCAAACTGTACGGCAAATTATTGTCACATCTTGCTTTGAACACTGCAAGATGCTGAGGGTAGTTTGGGTGCTGATGAGTCTTGAGGCTGCTCAGGATGAAGATTCTGTTTTAAGTGAAGTTCGTTTTTTTTAAAGATGATACCAAGTTTCCTACCACTTCCTTCGACAGAGGGCTTTTCGTATGGTGCTTTGATTGTTTTAGGCGTCATTGGTCGTGCCTTCATTTCAAAGTTAGTCTGGTGTATCAAGTTTTTGTGTACTTTTTCCTCCTAACGAGCGTGCCAGATGAATTGTTGCTGTTCATCTTGGTTCAGTGTTTCTAAAACTGTACAGTACAACTGCTTCATCAATATTGCATGTGGTTTGGCATGGTGAAAGATGTGGTGAGTTTTATCAGTAAGTGTCATAAGTGTCAGACTTGTAAGAATTATCCCTGCCATGCTCATGATTTGCATGATTTGAGCACAGCCCCCATTCCTCAACTTCCTGGTGATGAATACTATATGGATGTCAGTGGTCCATATGAGACTTCTAGTCGGCGAAATATGTTCTTCCTTATAGTTATGATTCCCTGACAAAGTGGTCAGAAGTTTTTGTGATTAAGAAACGAAGGCTGTAACTGTACCAGTGGTTTTGATGAAGGAAGTGTTCTCTCGCTATGGGCATTGTCGCCTTTTGTGTCTGACAATGGCAAATCTTTTTTGAATGGAATCATGCATTGCCTTGCTAAGATGTTTGGAGTCAAACACACCTTTCTATCAATTTTTATTCACCTCAGGGAAATCAGGCTGAGCATTTGGTTGGGTCAGTCATATATTTGATCATGCTCGCATAGGTTCCTAGCAAAAGACATGGGATCGTGATCATGATTTTTTCATTATAGCTTTATACGCAACTGTTCCTGTACGACTGGTTTCTCTACCTCGTTTTTACACCATGGCACAGAAATGCATTTATCTGGGGCCATTGACCTTGTAGCAATGGGTCCCCTTGCTAAGAAGACTGATGTGTGGGCGGCTAACATGTCTAAGCGTCTGTCAAATGCTATTTCTTCAGCAGGATCTTCTCTTAAAGATCAGGAAGATAAGAAGAAGGAAAGGCTTGATGAGAACAAGAAACCTTTCTCATTAAGTTGGAACGGAAGTTTTGCGAAAGACTTACTACACATCTTCGGAGACAGAGGATTTATCCAAAAATTTTGCTCCCAAATTTAGGATACCCTTTGTTGTACATGAAGTTATTACACCCCTTACATACAGAATTAAGGATCCTGTCAAGTGTCAAGGGTTAAGTGGCACCACGTACCTTTCCCAACTGAAACCGTACAATCATCAATTACAGTTTTTCTTGTTTTTTTCCAGTTATGGTTTTATTCAGTTCTTTAAGTTTTTTCTGTCCTTATGCTGGAGTTGTTACGCTATTCTGCAATCAAGCTTTTTGAGGCTGTGCCCTCATTTAGTGCGGAGTGTTTGGGTTATGTTGAAATGTAAACCTGTGGTGATAGTGTCCTGGTGTCTTAGTCTGTTAAGGCAAACAGGCGTGACATTTTTTTCTCTTTTATTTGGTGTTCAAATATTTTTTTGTGAAATACGTAATAAGACTTCAGGATGGCACTAAGGAGCAGTTAGGCGATTTGACTCGATGCTCATTTAGCATTGTACCGTGTACCTATTTTTATGTGTTTAATTTCCTTTTTCTTTTTTGTTGCTTGAATGTTCTCTTGTTTATGCGTTAAGTTGAGAGCTTTTGCGCTTTCCTTCACTTTTTGGTCTCATGTTTGGTTCATGCTCTGTTGATTTCATTAATGTTAGGTTCTGCAGCTGGTGGCAGCTGGTCAAATAAACTTGTTTGTTTTTGTCTTTCTTCCTGAACTTTTTCTTTTATCGTTTCTCCGTATAGGTTTCAGTTGTTAGACTTTTTTCCTTCATCCCTTTCTGAAATTTTGATATGGTTTGTACCTGCTGTTTTGTTGATGACTTTTTTTAGTAACTTGAAGAAATTTCTTTGTGGTAAGTATCTCGCTTGATTATCTTTCTTGGGTTCTTCTTTGATGTTATGCAGATGTTACATGCGTAGTAGTGTAAATAAGTATTATTTTTTATACCTTTATTGTTTATGTGATCATATCAATAACTGGTACTATCTGACGCCGTCTATGTTGCGTTGTAATGGGAACATTTCTTTGTGTGGTGTGACTCCTTTACCATTATAGAATTCAAAACCCTTTTTTAGTGTTTCTTGTCAGTATTATGACCTGAGGGTGTGATTTGTAATCTGTTTCATTCGTGCTGCCTTTTCAATTTGTTCATTATTGCTTTTGCATTACTCGGTTCTGTTTGTCTCCTTGTTTTTCTTTTGTCATTTTTTGTTCTAGTTATTTTTTCCTCTTTGATAGCTGTTTTTTTCTGATAATGCTTTGACTGCATGCTAATAAGTTTTTAGATTAACTTTTTACTCTTGGCTACCTTGTTATTAAAAGATTACCATGAGTAATTTTGCTTCTTTCCTAGTCACTTGATATTAATGGGTATACGAATTATTGTTACATAATGGCTAAAATTTTCCATTCTACTGGGAAACACTGAGTGATTCATATGGTTTTACTCTATGATTACTGCATGTGGTGTAAGAAACTAATTGTATGTATTGTTGTTCCGCAACAGTTGTTAGGAGCTTTGGTGAAGTTGTTATTGCTTCACTGCAAAGATTTGTCCTAAGCTGTGGTTGGATAAAATTCTTTACCAAACATTAAAAACTGAATGTTTATATAATTTAGTAGTATACTTTTCGAACTTTTCAATGTGAAATTTTTTTGAAAGGATTCCTTGGTGGCTAGCATTTACTGTTATTAATTGTCTTTAACTGAACTCATTATCCCTGATTGCTTTTGTGACTTGGTTTACTGTCTATTAAGAAAAGACGAGGACGACTTTTTT
>JAHWFP010268363.1:0-27990 GCA_023313725.1 Lithobius niger | reverse complement strand
TGCTATAAAATAACAAAAACTACATCAGTTAACGACAAACAGTAGGATAATATTTAAACAAAAAAATACAAAAGCATTGTGTCAAACAATATACTAGAAAAGGACAACTCTAAAACAGAGACTGGATGGTCGAACTTATGAAATACGATCTATGTCAAAATAAATTGTGATACTAAAAGAGAAAAGCAAATATTGTTGATTTACAATAAAACCAAAAATGGAACAACCCTAAAGAAAATCTATTAAATAGCGATCACTAACTGAACAATTAGGTTACTAAAAACACGAAGCCAGAAACACAGATAGAGTAAAAAACAAATCAAAGAGTAATCCTTCCTCTGGGGCTATTGGCTTTTTCCCTGCCACCCCCTGACTTGTCTGTTAGTGCTGATCAAGTTTTATTGTTTTTCAGTTTCCTTGCTGTGCTTTTTTGTCTAACATGACCATTGTTACTAAGTCATTGTTGTTGTTACTATTTCTTTTCCTTTTTTTTTGGTTTGGAAGAAGACTCTTGTAAGAGTTAAGCCGATTTTCTCTGTTTTTCTCTTTGTCCCGTTTTTGTGAACGGGAAGAGATATTTTGGACCTTATTTACCTGAAGTAGGGCTGCCAAGTTAAATTATTGCCTATTGTCATGATGTATCCCTGGATTTTGGAACTTTTCTAGAAAGGTTTGCTTTTCTGTGTAGCTGTGTAGGACTGTGTCACCAAGCCAAATGTAAGTTTTTACCTACCATTAACTGCACTGGGGACAAATTTCCCGGTGGCAGTCTTATCTCTTGATGTTAATTCAACCCAACTGTAAACTGTCCAAAAGGTGTTGCCCATTTACCTAAGAACATGTTCGAGACTAAATAAATTGTCTTCCCCTGCATTCTTTGTCCTAAACTGACAATCATAATAGACAATAAAACGAGATATTTACAGTCCCCAAATCTTGTCTCATGAGTTGTGAGTAATGTTGATGACTGATACATGGATCATCCATCCTCTGACTGTGTATAAATTTGTATCTCGCATCATGGGGCTGAAGCAACACCCATGCAAAGTTCCCATAGGAATTGCACCACAAGCGGCCCAACCCTAGGTGCCCACCGTGAATTCCTTCCATAATAAGAATAGTTCGTCGGAGATTGTCATACTTTCTGGTACGCTGACAACCCTCCAACAGGATCAAGCCCCCCGACAATGGACAATGATTTATGTGAACAAGTGAATGCAGCAACATGCTATATTGATACGATGCACCACAGATACGGTCATGTTCCCAATGAGAAGATCAAGCGTCTCTTTGACAATGGGAAGGTTTTTGGACCACGCCTAACTGGAAAGCCTGCGCAGTTCTGTGCGGTATGTGCAGCCACCAAAACCAGAAAGAAACCACATCCTCGCTTAAACTTCCCTTTAGTGAGACGGGCCACTTGAACAACTTGAGCTAGACGTTTGCGGCCCAAGAAATATCCCAGGTCTGGGTGGGGAACTATATTTCTTCACGCTTGTTGATGTTTTTACTCAAAGGCACTTCGTTTTCCTTCTTGGGTACAAGAATTAAATTTTTTGTGTTTTTCGTGACTTAGTCATACAATTGGAAGCTCGATGGGTTTATTGCTGCAGCACATTTCTTCCGATAACGGCGGGGAATTTCTTAACCAAGTGTTCTCCTCCTATTGTTCTGAAAGGGGAATCTGTCATGTTACATCCATGTACTTTACACCACAGTGTTATTCAAGGACAGAGAGAGAGTGCACGGGGTGCTGAAGTCTCTTGCTCGTGCCTTCTTGTTAGATGCCGGCTTGTTCCTGCACTTTTAGCACGACGCAACTATTGCCACCGCCGAGGCAAGGAACAGTTTAGGCTCTAAGTCCACCCCCGACGATCAAGCCCCTCTGCAGAAGTGTACGTGACTCGGCATAGGCGCCTTTGATATCTCACTTATGTACATATTGACAAAACCGTCATGGACCAACAGAAACGTACATATAAACTGTTCAGCCTGGGACTGCATAAATACCTGTATAGTATCAACATCTCGTTTTATGAAGAGCAGACTGCTTGCTTCCTCTTGGTTCAATTCTGGACAGTTTTCCACCATTCATACCAACCCATGGTCAATGGATGAGCCTGCTCCTCCAATCAGACACGTCAGATGAACGTAACACACCTTCACTCCCACAAATCCATCAACCTGGGGTAGAGGTTCTGCCGCCAGTCCCTCCATTGACGGACTCGCCACTGCCCCCACAACCCCAGTAGATTTGTCGTCGGTAGAAATGATTTTGTCGGTGGACCCACGTCCGTTCCTAGAAATCGATTCTCAGAATGATATCATGAATGATACCCGTGAATTTGTTTAATTTAAGTACGTATGCTAATATGTTTAACCTAATTTTTAATGTTTTTCGACCCTGTAACACAGTGTTTTGACTGGCGCTTTAAGAATGCTTTCTCTTACATTCTCTAATCTTGTGTGCTGGCTTTACTTGTGTTTACTTATAATATAAAATGCCAATGATGTTGTTTCTTGCGAACTTTGACAGGTGCGTGATCGATAGGGCAGTGACACGACGTAGTATTATTGTGTATATCTCAATGGTGGAGCCAGTAACAGGGTTAGCTGCAAGAATCACTGGAGGGAGAAAGGAAGATCGTCTTATTGAAGCCAATGCTACTAGACTGGATTTCTTAAGCCTAGAACGCGCGATTTTTGTTGCAGGAGAAAACAATGTTCTTTTAAGCCTAAGAAACCTGCTCTCAAAGCACTTTCTTGACTAGAAGTGCCGTTTTTTCCGGTATATTTTAATCTAGTGCACCTTGTAGCTATTACCTCGAAATGGTGTCTCGTAGCCAAATGACGTCATTTGACGCTCCTCTATACCGCCGCTCTTCCTACCCATGCGGGCTTATCCCCTTCTAACCCCCACGAGGGGGGAGGACATAGCCAAAATGGTCTTGAAAATCTTTTATTCATAGGTTTAAAACTTTTTTCTCCTATCCCCATTTCCTATTCTTTTCGCGGCTGCTCGTTTTTTATTTTTTTAAATACATTTCTTTGAGCCTTAAGTCAGCCGAACCAATTTAATGCCTATTTGGCTAAACCGGCTCAATTTTGAACATTACCAGACTTTTTTGGAAAGAAGAAATATCTGGTAAAGGGAGGAGCCAACCCCGGGATTCGAACTGGGAAACCTTCGATCATCGTTAGGGACGAAAGATCGTATAGAATTGGCCAAAATACTTCCCATAGCCGCTGCAGGACCATCGTAGCCTATCACGCTACTCTGGCTGGCAGTCCTGGCAGGGACTTTGCTAAGGTCCCCTTTCCAGGGGTTCGACCAGATCTGCAAACCTCCAGCAACCAGACTGTGCTCTCTCACCGCTCAGCCACGATGACCACGATGACTGCTCGCCCCCAAGTTGATGTGCGTGAGTTGGGAAGAAATGTTTAAATTTTGCGTTTGCTAACTTATGTTGTTGTTTTGAAAAAAAGAAAATCTTACCAGCCCTCGAGGGGGAAATTTCATAAAGTAAACCTTCCTCTGGGGCATTGATCTTTTTCCAGCCACTCCCTAACATGTCTTTTAGTGCTAATCAAGTTTTTATTGCTTTTCTACCTAAATGTGTCCTATTATGGCTACTTCCAGGTGCGAAATTGCGATATGGGAACCACACCAGAAGTCATGTGACTGGAAACGGAAGTGATGTCATACCAGAAATCACATGACCGGAAGTGACGTCATCCCAGGGGCCGTGGAAATACTTCTTGAGCTTTCACTTTGTAAGAACTCTCGAGTGCTTCAAAGCATGAAAAATGACGAATTAGCAACATTTTGGGGGTCCGATAACTGGAGGGGTTGTGCAAAATGCTTTTTAAGTTTTCGGCACTGTGATAACTTTAAAAGGCTCGCGAGTGCATCAAAATGTAGAAATGATTAATTCGCAACATGTTGCGGTCCCAAAATTGGAGGGGTTCTGCAAATGCTCTTTGAGCTTTCACACTGCGATAACTTTCAAAAGGCTCTTGATTGCTTAAAAATCTAAAAATAACGAATTCGATACATTTTGTGGTCTCAAAATTCTCTCAAAATGGTCTATCACTATGCGATAACTTTAAAATGCTTCAAAGCGTGAAAATGGTGAACTGACATAATTAAAAGGGCTCGGGTGAAAATGCTCTATGAGCTTTCACATTGTGCAAATGCTGCATGAGCTTTTACATTTTTGAGAATGACGAATAGTAAATATTAAAGGTTCTCAGGAGTGCAAAAAGCTAAACGAGCTTTCACGTAATGAAAATTACGAATTGTCAGCATATACCGGTCACTTTTGCTAATTTTTCCTAAGCGCTTTCTCTAAGGCTCCTAATTACGAAGGTGTTTTGGATAGGATGAGACGAGCCATCTATTGAAAAGTTACATGCAAATGTAAGTGGAAATAAGCGTCTTCTGTGTGAAATTTTTCAAATGCCTGCTATGAGCAAATTTCGTTCTATTACATAAGGAATTTCAAAAATAGAAGGTGTTGAATGCTTGTCGTTTAGTTTAGTAATCTAAAGGGATCTCGTTCCTACTTTACATTTAGCAATGAGTGCTGCACCCGGCTCGCTGCAGAATAAAATTGCTGTATGACTTAAACCAGAACTTGTACATATGAAACTTGAAATAGGGCCTGAATTAACGAACCAATTGCATGCTTTTTCCCATGTGCTATTCGTGGTGAAACTGAATAGCATGAAAGTTTTCGTGGAGAAATTTCTTCGTAGCCGCGTCAGTCGGTAAAGTAAGTTCATTTTAATTTCTAATTGGTTTGTTTGTGGCATTAAAGTGTTCTTTCTGGTCGTCGTGTAACAAGCAATTGCTCAAATACCTTAGTAACAGCATCACCGGTAAAGTAGGTTCGCTTAGATTTCTAATCTGCTAGTGCTATTGAAGCATAGTTTTGGTGGCCTGTAATAAACAATTCCTGTGAATGTACCCTTTTGTTGAGTTGTCAGAAGCATGCCGGGGAAAGCTATGGCTTTAATTTGCTTCTTCTTTGAATAAAAATTCCCGTCAGCCCCAACTTTGAATTATGAATTTTTTTCAATGCTAGAAATGGCAGAAGACACTCATCGGAGAGAAGAGTAATGCCAGGAGGCAATTCGGTTTTAAGTATCTGAACGTCTGTTTCCAGAGTACCGATCTGAGAATAATTTACGGAATTTTCGGGTTCGATAGCAACTCCTGCTTTAGTTACATGCTTGCTTTGCATATTGAAGGTGTTTTCGCGGGTTAAAATGTTCTCTAGTCTTGGTTGTCCTCTCGGTCCGACTCCCATCACTTTAGCTGCTTATCTTTATCTTTCGAATCTCTTGCACAAAAAAATGCTGAAGTTAAGAACGAGAAAGGTACAAAGATTGACAATCCACACAGGTTAAAGATTTAAAGGGTTTGGAGACTCCCATTCCTGACAAAAAACCGAAATATAAAGGCTGCATTTTGAATAGCGATCCTGGAAACTCAAAATCTGCTGAAAAATCTTAAATGGTATCTCTGCAAAAAACGGGGCGAGGGATAATCGTATAACTGGAAAATCGCATAATTGGAAGAACGTATAACGGAAAAGCGTCTAACTGGAAATTCGTATAATAGACAATCGTCTAATATCGCTGCCTCGCTCGTGCTGCCATGCTCGCTGCGGCTATACATATAACAGCAGAAACCGCAGTTAGACGTTAATCCAGTTAGACGTTTATCCATTATACAATTATCCATTATGTGATATTCCGTTTAGATGCTTTTCCAGATATTTTATTTAGGCAGATTTTAGACAATTATCCCATTAGACGATTTTCCAGTTAGAAGTTCGTCCGACGCCCCCAAAAAACTAGAGCTCAAGTTTGAAAAGCAAAAACCAGTTTCTCTGATTACGTTCAATTATCCCAATTCTATGCACATAGCTTAACACTGTAATCCTTCTTGCAAAAAGGTGAAAAAAGGTAATGGAGACAAACAGTCCTGTCTTAGAACTTGGGTGTACGAGAATATTCACAAAACTAAACGGAAACGTAACAAAAATGTTATTGATAAACAATGGTTTAACGTTACACCTTACAACGCGGTAAATTTCATGGAAGTCACCAGGAAAATTACTGCAATGTACGTCACTGATGATTCTCCCAGATATGGGAAATTATGGTGCCATGTATACTATGGAGTATCTCATTCAGATGTTTCCAATGTCAAATGAAGACTTTATGGGATTGGTATCTCCGTAAGCAAAAAAAAAAATGTGTAAATAAAGAAATAAGGAAATTAAAAGATATGACTTTTTCGTGCCTTGGAAAGAACTAAAAATCATGCATTTTACCTTCAAGTATCAGATGTCTAATTATAGGCTCTGAAAACTAAGTAAAAACTAATTTATTGTTTAATTTCATCTGTAACGAAATAAGGCTGGACTACGACCGGGTATTTATTTACAGTAAAACTTGATGTCAATCAAAGTACAAAGCTTTGCAGTCTATATTTGCTGAAATCGAGGAAAACATTGGCCAGAATGTCGCATTTTTCGTGATTCTCAAATAGATTTAATTCCCCGAAGAACTGCACCCAAAATTTCGAAATCTGATTCTTTTTCATGATTGTTATTTGGGAATAAAAAAACATCGAATGTCACTTTGCTTAAGGACGTCATTCGAACACCAATTTTTTTATTGTAGTCAGTCATACACAAGAATTCCCAAAGAAGTGGTTAGAAACAATGTAAATTTATTAACCTTTTTCCCGTAGACGACACAACTTTATTCATCCTTTTCCCTGTGAATGAGTTAAATGAAAACACGTTACGAAAATCAGGTTAGCTCTGACATGGAATTTTCTGACTTTGAAACATTGTATAGAGCATGTTGAAAAAAGCCGTATGAGTTTTTATCAATTAACAAAACGTTAAACGAGGGGAGATATAAACGTTCGTTTTACCTATTAAATAAAATAATGGAGGCAAAACGAAAAATCACAATACTTAAAAGGCATTTAAATAAAAAGTTTTAAAATCAAGGTTTGGGTGAGAGAGAACAAAAAGAATCGCGACAAGAATTCTATTAACCAGTTGTAAGCACTCTGAAACCAACAGTTGGAACTATAACACCGACATTGGTCAGTGGTGTAAAAATTTTAGCACAGCGCACGCAAGTTACACCTATTAAAGCTTACAAAGAGGAAGAAACTGTTGAGGATGACTACGAAGCATTGGGTTTATCGTCGTCACCTTCTGAAGTCGTTACTCCTACTGAGAAGACATTGTCAAGCCCCTACATATTCTGTGGTGCAAGCTACTTACATGTGTTTCTACACCGCTAAGTCTTCCTAACATCGCCACTCTCCAATCCTTCAATTAGTTTATCTGGTCAGTTTCTGGGGTAAAATTCTTCCAAAATGCCAAAGAGACTAACCCAGTATTCGGGTTGCAGTACGACACGTAAAATGGTGAGCTGACCATCAGAAATAAAGGGGGGAAAGAGCGCATGGGAAGAAGCGGACTTTGAAGGTTTCTAGTTTTTAAAGAGTTAAATAAATCCTCCAATTCACCGGAAGTTACATCATCTTACGCAACTGTGCTAAAAAATACTCACACCATTTATCAACACAATGACCCCACCAATCAAAAACCCAAATCCAATCGTAGCGACAAGTACAGGTCAATTATCGCTCCGATTTGAGAAACATGAAACCTAAGAAAAAGGAGACAAGCATGGTTAAAAAAGCTAGTTATTTGAGCAGAAGTGATTATAAATATTACGACGATCCTAATGACTCGATAAAGAGACTCTGGCTTTTGTGTAAATCTATTTTGGCTGGCCATGATGTACATAGAAACGAGTTGGTCAAAATTTTAACAGAAATTCATCAAAGACAAATCATAACTACTCTGCAGAAAAGTAGCAGTGGCTTACCAAAATTCAGGTTTAGGTTAAAAAATATAAATGACACAAAGAACCATGGAAACAAAAAATATCAAGATGAAATACTGTGTCAAATGTAAACGTCACACTTCTGACGGCCCTGAGCCGTTATTAACATCTCAAAAAATAACTAACAGATGAAAGTTGTATTTTGCGAGGTGTGCGGGACAAAAATTGCTTCCTTTAACAAGTCTGGGAAAGAAATCATAATGAAATCATAGATAAGGTACCGCTCGAAATGCATTTACCGTTCTACTAATACTGCGGCCTGGGAACCAAACTGGAAAAAAAGATTGGCCCGGGGAGTTCCAGGAATAAAGAAACTAGACGATGCGTGCAAATAACAGAATATCGCTCACTCCGAGAGCTCAGATTTAAAAGATCAGCACGCCACCGATGAAGTTCTCATTTCCAAAGCTGAAAGAAGGAGAGATGATCCTTCAATGGCATGTAGGGAAAAACTAGCCACTTCGATCTTTAAGAAAATCATGAAAATAAAATTTAGGTTTGGAATAGGAAATTTAAAAATGGATCAATTCCTAAACGAACTTCACACACCAACCCGAAAAAAATTTCCGAGATGGAAAACGGTAGCAAAAAAGCACTTCCAGATTGACGAAAATGAAAAAAAGTAGCAAAAGGCACTTTCCCACACTCCTTCAGATTGACATCCACCGGAAGCCTGGAAACTGGAAGTGACGTCATAGCTACTCCCACCGTGACGTCACTTCTGGGAGTGTCTGTGGGTCTGTGTGTTTATGCCATATTGTAAAATGTAAATGCCCCTGCTCACATTCATTGATTGTTGAACAATTACGTTATAATAAATAGATTGTTAAACTTTCTACACACTGCAGGAAAAAGCAGAAAAATAATGATGTAATTTCCAAATGCACAAAAAACTATAGTCACGAATGGAAGAAGTAATTAGAAAAGAGGTACATATTCCTATTTACAGAATAACTAATTCATTTTAGTTAACAACATCATGCTGTTTTTTTTTTCCATTTCAGATAAAACAAAAACTTCATAGGTCATCATCTCATTTATCGAAGAGGTCACTGCTATTCTGAAAGCAAGCGATGACTTGCTGTGAGTGTGACTGTTAATATAAAGAATAATGGGATATGATGAAAATAACGTACAAAAAGTATTGGCCTACTTAAAAGAGGCAAACATATTTCTAAAGAAAATATTTCTACGTAAACAGAAAAGTATTGAACTCTTAAAAAAAGTCTGCTTTTTTTAATTTTCCAAACGTCGCTTCACCATACTGCATCTTCCTTCGACAGAAAAAAATCAGAGAAACATATCAGTTTTCGTCTGGAAGATCTGGAAAAATCTGGGAATTTCGACATTAGTGTTTTAACGCCACCCTGATATTGCAAGTACCTAAATTGAGAAGTTTACCGGAGCCGTGAAGATTCATACTGTTGCTTTAAATTATATACTTGGCAAAATCAGAGTAAATTAAGAGTTAAGAGCAGGAACCTTCGCTAAGATATACTGAGCATATCTGCCAGCAGACTTCAGACTTTCCTAGTTCTATTGTTGTTCCTCTCGTTGTCTATTCTTTGTAGCAGGGCAGATAACCTGGTTTCGGTTTCAGCTCCCTAAAAAGTAAAAAAAAAAACACCAAGCCAAAAAGAGCTGCTTATTTCTCCAGAAAAAAATCTTAGGAACTAAAAGCCCTACAGAACAGGAAGACTGGGGTCCAAGATGTCAGAATGAAACTGAAAAAAAAAAAAAAAAACGTTGCCAATTATGCCTAAACTGTAAAATAAGCTTAAAAGTGCCGTTCAAGTATTACGTCATCAAGAAAATAGCCATTTTAAATCAAATCCACCTCATCATCAATCGTCCTCAATTGCTCAGCCCCTCCAGTCATTTCTAAGTTGACCCCCCCACAAGAAGGGGTGTTTTTCTAGTGTTTTTCTGAAGGTTTTTTCGGCATTTTTCTACCCTGCTTCTGGAATAATGTTGCTTACGTCATCAGCTGTCCACCCCCTCCCCCTCATCATCAATCGTCACCAGCCGGCAAACCCCTCCCCCCTTCCTAATGACATAATACTTGAAAGCCCGAAAAGCTAACTCATTTTTAACTGGCAATTCTAATGGTTGCTACTTTTAGATTACATAACAGAGATTTGCGCCTCACCACTGGTAGTGGTGAAATGTACAGAAGACGGCTTGCGACTAAGTAGTGGCCATAGTCCCTAGTTTTATATTAATTTATACTTCTGAGTACTATGTATGAGTAATATAGCTATGAGTAATATACTTTAATATACTTATGAGTAATAAAAACCTATTTTTTAGTAAATTTCTTTGTTATTCCGACATGTTTTCAGTAATTTGGTGGATAGCTCTCACCCTACTCGATGTAGGTTGCCTCCCAGAGAAGCCTACTGCTAGACATGCTGAGAGAACCGTCTGTCGAATTTTTGAATGTATTTTTCATTTATTTGTTAATATAGAGCTTTCAAATACAAGTGTCTTTGTCACACACGTACACGTAATTAAACGTTCATTTATCACAGTTGAAGCCCATTTGGCTCTCCGTCCTGAAATTACACGTTTATTGTCTTAACGCAACACTGTTTAACATTTCGAAAGTATCCGGCATCGCACAATGACGAATAACCCAGTTAGCCATCAAAGGCTCTCTACTCTATTTCTAGATTGTTTCTCCATTCCGAAGTAACCCATGCTGATTTGCCCCTCCAAACAGTTTCTCCTAAAAAAAAATTAGAGAAGTTGTCTGAAGGGGCTATTTGTCATAGAGCGTCCGTCATATTAACGGTGATGGGGTACTTCGGAAAAGAGTAACAATCCAGAAATAAAAGCACAGAACCTTTGTTGGCGAACTGGGTTACTGAGGAGCAAGTAATAGGGTTTGCATAACTTTAATGATGGTTACACTGTTATTATTAATTTTTATTAATTACATAGCCTTTTTATTTTTGTATTTATGTAATAGCTTTTGCATAAATATATTAAACAGCTAATTAGACTGAGCTTTCTACCGAATAAAATAAAAATAATCATAAACATGACATACGGTTTTGTCAGCATGGCTAGTATGATTCTTCTCTGGAGGGCAACCTTCAATGGGTAGGGTGAGAGTTACACACCAAATTAACGAAACATGTGTAGAAATAACAAAGAAATATTATTCATAAATTGGTTTGATTATATTATTTATAATTTAAATATTTATTTACAAGCACTTAAATCGTAAAATTTGCTTGCGTCATTGTATTCTAGCTTGATTCTGAAATACCCCTTCAGAAAACAAAATCATTTTTTCGACAAATCTTTGTTAGACTATATTGTTGCGAAGAGGGATGGATCTCTCAGCACCAAGGAGTCGAATCGTAACCGAACCGTAACCGAAAACCGGTAAAAACCTTTGAAATTGCCGAACCGAAACCGTAACCGAACCGAAAAACAGGTGGCATTAACCGTAACTGTAACCAAACCGAAATAATATATCGGTTATTTTTTTCGGTTCTTGCGCGTTTGCTTGACGTCACTTCTGGATCATCATTGTTGTTTTAACAATATGCTATCCTGATACAGATTTACCAACAGTAACTGATAAAGTTTTAATAACGAATGTGCAGTTAAGTAGTTACAATTTGGCTAAATTAAGTTTGATGCAGAAAAAAATTTACTGCTAGCATGCCGTTTAGAATGATACTATACTAAGCTAACTAAGCAGCAAGCATAACAATGATTAATTATGTCCCGCATTGGTTCACCCACAATGCCATATTTCGCGCGACCATGAATAGTTTGCAAGGTAACAATGATACACCAAAATTGTAGTAACATTCTTCCCCCCCCCCCCCCCCCCAACCTTTCTCCGCATTACAGTTGTATACGAACCAAAGTCGGGGAGGGAGGGGGAAAGCGTCGAGCAAAGGCCCAGACATTGTCTTCTCCGGACCAGGCCTGTGTGTAAAAGATAGGGTGGTGGAAACTGCAATGACGTTGGAGGACCACTAAGCAATTTCCCTTACTGTAGTGCTTGGCATGGTTTCGGTAGGAAGTGCTTTGAAAGAATTCTTTTTTGTTGTTAAAACTACTTTAGTTAGGCGGCCTACAATGTAAACCTCTGTTAAAATGTGTGAGCTACTTGTTTTACGGCCCCGAACAAGTGATACGCCATTAAAAAACTGTTGACTTTGATATTACAGTAAATTTGTAAGCTTTGCAAATCTGAAAACTAAGCAGCTAAAAAGCTTTGCAAATTTGCAACTAAAAAACAACTAGAAAGTTACGCAAATTTGCAAACTAAGGCCAAACTTATTTGTTCGTTGTTAGTTGTCAAGCAAATCATTATGGCCAGTCAAGTAATAAAACCGTAACTGAGTAAAACCGGTTAAACCATAACCGGTTATAACCGGTTAAAACCAATAAATAAAAACGGTTCGAACCGAACCGTAACCGAATCGAAATTTTAAATAAAGCCGAACCGTAACCGGAAACCGAACCGAAAAAATAACGGTTCGACTCCCTGCTCAGCACTCGAGGCTGAGAGATCTCAGCATTCGACTTAGCATAGCCAATAGTTAGAATGTTCCAACAACCATTAAAACAACAGACCATTGTTGGTATTGTTTACCAAGGACGAGATGTTGAAATCGGTACATAACAATTAAAATTCACTGCAAAATCCTATCAGCATATAAGAACCTATATTTATACATATATATTTTTTTACTTAGTACTGTATATAAACATAATCAGTGTGTAAAAAACCTAATCGATGTATTGCAGTGCTATGTAGTGCAATGGATATAAACATACGGCTTTGGATTTTATATGTTGCGGACGAGGTATTATATTATGTTTTCTGATCCATTTCCCACTCGGTTTGCTTGCTTTAGTTATTCCATTCTGATCCATCAAACTCGATTCCAAAACATCAGCATTTTGTGAAGCAATTCGTACCATTAATTCTTTCAAAAAATAATGGGGCTATACAATTCTGAACCTTACTATTCAGCTGGCTGAAAATGTGTTATCAACTGGTTCCAGATTCTGGAAACAAAAGGTTTTTAGGTTACTTAAAAAATTAGAGTGGACTTACGGATCCTGAAACTTCAATGTCCGATTCTTTAACTTCGAATTTCTTCCATATGTCTTCCACTGTCGAAGTTAACTCTGCGTTTGAAGTTTTTGAATGTTTTTTCTTTTTCTTACGACTGGAATCGAAAATATCTTTATCTGGGCAAATAACAACAGAAGGAAACTCGACAGATGATACCTTCTGCATGGTGACATCTAACACGACAGGAGCTTGATAATATACAGTAACACGATCTACCAACTGATAAATAAGCAATCCATAAAAGGCTATTACAGCCCACAACCAAATGTACTTGTGATGGGGGTTTGATGAAGTGCAAATTTTGTCAAAGCCTGGTATGTTAAAATCCAGCTGCTCATTTTTGTCTTTTAGTATTTCAAGTTTTCTCTGCCGTTTCAGATGTAGCCTTTGTGGATTGGCAAAAGTTTGTCTGCCTGTGTAATGTCGCTGGTTTTTACCTGGTGGAATTTTCGGAACAACTGGAAAATTCTTATCACCCACATAAATTGGTAAAAAATGTTGAGGCCCTCTGAAATCGTTTGCTGTGTAGCAGTACATTGATACAGAAAATTAAACTTGGAAAAAAAAGTGTTAAATTCGTGGCTCTTATGACTTTATTTTAATGGCATGTCTAGATCTTTTCTCTTCGTGAAGTCGTAAACACATTTAAATATTTAGTGTGTGTTATTCTTTTCTTTTATGTTATTTATTGTCAATAAAATTATGCATATAACATGTATGACTGTTATTTTTACGGTGACTTCTGGTTTACTCTTGAGGAGAAAAACTCACATTAGAGATAGTTGTGTGATGATTTTAGTGATGCCTGCTTACACACCTGTAAATTAATAAAACAAGAATATCATTTCAGTATTATTACAGTTTAGTAATATTTAACGTCCATGTACAAAACTCTGAATACAGCCAGCTTTAATGTCATAGGTCATGAGGCCAACTCTCAGTTTTGCTTCAAGAAACTACAATTTTGACATTTTGAAATTCAGTACAGAATGACTTGACATCTTATAGCATACACAATTTCGGCCAACTAAAGTTCCTACACTTATCGATTCCTATGTCTTACTCAGTACAATTTTTCTTTGTTACGTGCATTCATACATAATATTACAGACGGATAAAACACCTGTTATCACAGCAGAATTTATGTAAAGGTAAAGGGAATTTTGGCCGACTAAAATTGACACCCTAATTACAGTAAATTCATCCATTTTAATTTTCGCTTGTTGTTTCAAGCTTTTTGTGATTAGTTTTCAACAAAGTCGGGTCTGACTGTTTAAAAAATTCACAATCGAAAATCAAATTGAATGACTTTTTTTGTGGATGTCAATATTGGTCGGCCGAACGTAATTCAAATTACCATAAAAAAGTACGGCTAATCAACATAATGGGCAATAGTTCAACTGTGTCGCAGAAGCTAAGGTTTAGTCAGCACGTTATTCAGACGAGATATAATTCTTTATAATTCTTTATTCAAAGTCAACAACGGTTTCAAAATTGTTTGAATTTCGTAGCAGTCAGGTGATACAAGTTGTTTCAAGAAATGACAAAAGTCGCAAAGTTCTGGACCATGGATCAGAACAGTTTTTAAAGCAAGAAAGGTATTTGAGACTATATGCTTAAGTCAGGCTTATTAAAGGGATTGAAAATAAGTTCCATAAAAAATTCTGTAGCCTAAAAAGCAACACTTTAATCGTAACTTAATCTTAGTTGTGACAATAATTAAAATGACGAGAAAAAGATGAAACAGTACCGCTACTTCACTTGAGTTAAAGATGAAAGTAGTTACAGTGTTTAAAAAGGAATGGATCAGTACCGGCTCAACTCGTGTGAGTTGATTAAAATTCGAGTCAGATGCTCCCACTTATATGTTTCTAACGAATCTGTTACTGCTTTCAAACTATTTGTGAAATGCAGCAACAGAATTATTTTTAAACCTTGACATTAGTATATTTTCATTGTGCCTGAACACAAGCACCTTAGTCAAAATCCTTTTGGTATTTTAGTTTTTTTTTCATTTTTTAATGTACTTGTTGTACCAACTTAAGCCCATGAATTCCTAAAACCCCATAAGTGATACTTTCATTTCAAGAATTTGTGACAAAAATACATTTTCCGTTATTTATAGGCCTGAAGGTTACTTGTTTTAAAAATATTATTGAATACTTACAAGGCATGTTATTATTATTATTACTACTTAAATTACGGCAAGAGCAAAGCTCATAATGACCAGAGAATGGGAAAATGAAAACAGAAAACTAAAAGGAAATTGAACTGGCACGGAAACCACATCGTAACATGTTTTGAATTGTGACATGGAGGTAAGAGAGAATACGTCGTTAGAAGATGATTCCATGCATTTACAATCCAAATCGGAAAGAGTTGTCTGATTTCACTGCGAAAATGTGACAGAACAGTTTAAAGTGATGATTTTCACGAACCATTATGGTGCAACTCAAAGAAATATAGCAGTGGCTGTTCAAATATTTCACCACTTCAATAGCATCGTCCCAAACCGGCGAACCAACGCATCACAAATCACTAATATACCGTATTTTTCGAGGTATGGTCACTTGTCCACAGGCATAAAGATAACTCACTAAACCCGTTATTGAGGACACCATCATTGCCAGGTCACATCGTGAGGCTTTTGAGTCGATTTTGATTTGTATTGCCTCTTCATTGCCCCTGACCAACACATTCTACTGAATGGCTTCCTGGTCACGGTTGTAACCTTAACAAGCAGTGATCTTTAACCAGTGGATAACATTAGTCTTTAGGCAGTGGACAGATGGCCATATCAGTAACGCTGTATAGTAGAGATCTGGTGAAGGACTGGTTCACCGGTACGAATCCAGGTTCCATCACTTGAATGAAACGTAGATGCATAAATGTGGCTTGTTATACCAAGTTATTTGTAGTGTGCGATTTGCTCTGAATTCTTATTTCAATGTACTTTTATATTATTTATAGACATTTATGTATATTTACTTCTCCTTCATGAGTCTTATGAGTTTATATTGAATTGTACCCCATTTCCATTGCGCGAGCACGTTCAGTCGAATGGAGTCCTGGAAATGGTTGTGACCTTAGTAAGGCGTTCAGTCAGTTATCTTTATGCCAGTGCACAAGTGGCCATATAAGTAAAGGAGGTATCGTAGTGATCTGGTCATGGACTGGTTTGCTGGTACGAATCCGTGTCACATCTCATGAATGCAACGAAAGTGCATAATGGATTGTTATTGTCTACCTTTATTTCTAGTGTATGACTATCGCTGGTGGCGTATTTCATTTTTAGCTTCGGAGTATTAGGATGCTGAGACGACTCTCGTAATTTGAGGAATTCAGTTCATGGTACCATTTTGTGAATTTTCTAATTTGATTTTCAAGAATATCGATGATTTGTTTTTGCAATGTGGTCTCCAGGCCAGGATGCAGCAATCAACGTGAGGACTAATATATATCTTTTATAGTAAAGCAGAAGAGTTAATTAGGTAAGTAAAAGGCTTTAAAAGTTGATAGTAGTGATAGCCTTTTTTAGCAGTTGCAGCCCATTATAAATCGGATTTTAGCATGTTTACAACCAGTATACACAGATGTCTGACAATCTCTTTTTAGAAACTCGCTAAGTTGTTTACAGCATTCTGGAAGTAGTTATATTTCACACAATTGTGAAGAACAACCTTTTTTGAAATAATGAAAGCCAAAAGATTCTCACAGTACATTAATCAACAGAATCAAGGCCATGGAGACTGTAGTTGTAGATAATCAATATAGTCTGTAAAACGCAATAAATTATAAGGTCATCAGTGAAAGCAGAATGAGATTGTGGTGAAGGCGTGATGGAAGACCATTTACAAAACGATGCTAAAGAGAGTTGGACCTTTAGGAGGCAGATTGGACTATGGTTCAGCTAGAAACTGACATTCGACTAAACATTTTTAGGGAACGATTGGAGATATATATTTTGAGACAAAAGGCAGTTAAAGAGGAAAGTCAAGTTGTGCCGCATGTTAAGAAAGATGGAATGGTTGTTGATTTAATTAATGAAAGCTATAAAGTGTGAAAATTGTTTAGACCCCATATTAGAACCATTTTCAAGCAAACAAACTGAAGCAATAGGCTTAAGTCCGTATATTAAGAAACTACCATCTGACTAGTACTAACACGTACAAAACTAAACCTAAAATGTTTTGAATAAGCTACTATGCTTTGGCTGAAACTGACTATTATGACAATTATTAAAACAAGGAAAACAAGCACGAAACAGTAACACCAGACAGAACCACAGCAGCAATCAACTAGTAAAAACGAAAGGCAAGTGATGTTGTGTGAACGACGGAATGCTTAGTTTCTTTACAATCCAGACGTTATAGTATAAGGGGCTTCATTACAATGGCAAGAGCAATAGTTCATATAAATGCCTAACTGTCCACATATAGAATTGGCGTCCCACTGTATACAAATAGTTGACTAATGAAAGTAGTTGTATTTCTTTGTCTATTACAAACAGCATTATTAATGTTGCACATACCACCAAACTTTACCATAATACAACTATTAGAAACATTCTGTGGCGAATCAATTGTAATACATACCAATAGTTTTCATTGTACATTACGCTTTTGTACTAGCTTTCTTAATTTGTCAATTACCTTTGTGAAATTACTGAACTAAAAATGAGACAAAGCCGGTTGTGTGGGAAACTCATGACGTCCAGGCTGCCGCACTGCAGCAAGTGTATAACCAATCACAAATCGTGTCTTGCCACGAACCACAGCATATAGCTTATAATTTTGTGAAACTAATACATTTTTGATGAACGTCTAAGTGACGAGCTAGTTTATGAAAATCGAATTGCGACAAATCGATAGGTCTGGTTTGGATCAAGAAAAAAAAAGTAATCAATACTGAGCATTAAAAAGTGCAATCCATACACGTGCTTGCATATGTCGATACATTGCTCTTGTCACGGAAACCATGAGGTGGGCCCAACACGCAAAGCGATGCTAAGATGCGTACACATAAACGGTCAATTTTCGCACTGAGCAAATTATTAATGAGCCTGCTCAGCTGAGTTCAGCTGTTGTCAATGACAAGATGTGCGTAACGCTGTATTGGTGTAAATACAGCATGCCACCTGGTTTTTCCTTGCCCATTTACTTCGATAACCCAGCCAATAATATGTGTTCTGCAATTAAGCACGCATTTTACATTCATTAGGTTGAACAGATTCAAAATTGTAATGTGAGACGATAGCATAGAGTTGAAATATTTGTGGACAAGAACTACTTCCAGCTTTAGATATTTAGCTTTCGATCGCTTGCTAACTGTGTTGCTCGATTTGCTTTTATTTACTCTCAACGTCACTAATTTGTGCTATTTCTTAAATTGTTTACTTCTTTGAAAACAGTTATGCGTCAACTCGTTATTTAAAATACCCTAACATGCTCTATTGTAATAACGGATGCTTAGCTTGTCGCTGGACCATGTGTTACGCTGTTGATTGATGTTGGAGTGACACCAAATCAAGTACTGATGTGGAAATTAACCCATGCGTAGGCATAAACGTAAGAACAAACATGTAAATAACACAGGCGTGAATCGCTGAAGTGGAGGGCTTAGCATTATCACATTGCCGACTTGGAATGTAAGAACTGTGCTAAAGACAGCACAGTTAAGGACGAATGTTAGATTCCTAACACTCCAGTAACAATCCCCATGTCATAACGTATTGTAATCTTTATGCGAGTTATTGATTGTTTATTTGACATTGTTGACGTACCCTTGGATCCTTGAAGATGGCGTCTGACGTTGATGCGATTCTGGGAGCTCTTTTGAGAAACAGAGTTGTCACGAGTTCAGACATTAATAAGGGTATAGTTTCATTTAAGACTTTCGCATTGGTGATAGCAGAAATCAAGAAGCGTGGTGTTAGCGAAGAGAATATCCGCAAGTATGGAATAAGTACTGAAGTGAGTAAGAATGCAGAGAGGGATGCAGGTAAACATGGCAGCATTAATTTGTTTCGTAACAATGGACGTAGGGGAATGGAGGAGAATGATGAACAGCAAGAGGTTATACAAACGGTAAAGACTTCTTTTACAACAGTCGAAGTGAGAACAGTGCAGATCAGAGGGGGGAAGGAGAATAACACGGGATGTCTGATGACCCTGAAGAAAATATACAGTGGCTATATAGCAAATGTGAAAATCCAGAAATCAGTAGTCCTTTTGTGCAATCCAAGTGGCGGCCCCTATGCGTCTGTGCAAATATGTAATGTTGTTAGAAGTGTTGTGAATAAAAGCGAAGTGACCGCAATATGCTCATTGTGTGCAAATTATGCCCTTGAGGTAGTCATTATGTCACTGGCGACCAAACACCACCTAATGCACACCACATTAGAAATTAACAACTTTGCAGTGGGGATGTACGATTTCTGCAAACAGCGCCTAGAAGAGAAACTCCATTGGCTACCCCATGATGTAACGACGGCACACATAAGCACCGCCTTCGTCACGTTCAGTCGACTAACATCGCATGCCCACAAGAAAGTGATGGGCCGAGGAAAAGATGTATACAATACAGGGACTAAGTTAGTTGCTTTCACACTGTTCGATGGTAAGACCGTGGAAGACGTCCTGGATGTCATGTAAATTCGAGGCATTGCAGCACTGTACCTGACAGTATACCGAGGTGTCTGCTCTGCGGAATGCATGGGCACAGCCGGCACGTGTGCGTCGGTGTTGCCTATGCTGCGTGTAGTGGGTATAGGAACACACGCGACCTGTGTGATCATCTACGGGTGTAGGAATTACCCATGTGTAGGTATAAACATAAGAACATACATGTAAAAAAACTCAGGCGTGAAATGCTGAAGTGGTTGGAGGCCTTTGAATTTTCACATACCTTACTTGGAATGTAAGAACTGTGCTACAGACAGCACAGTTAAAGACGAATGTCAGATTCCACCACTATAGTAACAATCCCCATAGCATAACCTATTGTAATTTTTATACGAGTTGTTGATTGTTTATTTGGCATTGTTGACATATCCTTAGATCCCTGAAGATGGCGTCTGACGAAGAATGGGAGTAACGCGGCACAAATAAATGATGAAAGCAGTATAAGAGCTAGAAACCGGCAGCCCGCCCAACCCGAGTAGCACCTGAGAAGCCCTGGGACCAGCCACCTTAAGCACCAGTGCTCCATGCCTGAACGAGCTGACGAGTGAACGGGAGCCCGAAAAGCAAACTAAAGAAGTAAGTTCTGACATTGAAGGGAGCAGCGACAAGGGCAATAAGTGGGTAATTCCGAAGCAGAAAAGGCGGAGGCATAGTCAAAACCAGCCAAGTGCTTCGAACGTAGCAATGGAGTGCACCCAAGGTGTTGAGAGTGACAGATCGAGTGTGCAGATTAGTGAAATGAGTGTAATTGCATCCAGCACCTAACCTAGAATGGTTACAGAGTATGACAGGTGTGATAAGTGTGTCTCGAGTAAGTTGACATCCCACAGAGTGATGAGTTCAGTCATGATACTTGAAACATAGCCAGATGCTCAGGAAATTTAGACGTCTGGGATAGTGGGAATATTAGCTACTTTTTCAAAATTTTCAAAATATTCAACGAGCGATTTTGCGATAGGTTCCTGGAATGCTCGAAGCCTTTGCAATATAATATGTGAATTATGTGGTACCCTGCAGCAGCACGCAGACATTGTTGGGCTTCAGGAAATTGGGATACTCAAAATTTTCACAATTTTCGGGATCTAACTTAAAAGTAGATGTAGTTCTGTCAGGAGGTAATGTAGGCGTCATTGTAAAGTAGAAGGTTCCATATTTAGTTGTGCCGTTCACAAGATGTCTAGATATTGATGCGTGCTGCAGCAAGGTGTGGGTCATTTGGTTAGTGGGTAACCATGTTTTCCTACACGTCACTGGCAATCCATCTTTTCTGGATTGGGTTGCATGGCTCCGTCACATGGTATTTTAAGCAATGATTTTAATGCTCACCACCATGACTGGAGGTCACAGCATAACAACACGAAGGAGCGCTCTCTCTTGAGTGCAATAATCACCGTCAGTTTAGAGATTGTGCAAGATGACACACCAACGTTTATTAGGTGGCAAGGTGGTTTAATCCAACAGTCAGTGCTAGACATGTTTCTCTGCTCCCAAGGCCCTTCGAGGAGATGTGAAGCATCTCCGAGGACTTGAGAGGCAATGATCATCTGGCGATTATTTTGCACCCAGTTAGTAATGGTGAGTGAACTGGTGGTAAACATTGTCCGAGGCTAACTGCTGAAAATGGCCTTTTCTCCGACTGGGTTGTATCCCACTCTATGGACAAGTTTCCCACCCGAAATGATTCGCAACTGAAGAAAGACCCTGTCCGGTGGACAAACGTCTGTTCTCTTGCTGTTCGCAACAGGTGCCGTGCAAAGCTAGCCTGGAAACACAATCCTACTGAAGAACGGTGGCTCGTTTACAAAGCAACAGCGAGTCGTCGTACCTTATCTGGTCTGAGAAAGATGACTACGGGAACCATTTGTGTGACAGCGTTGTTGCGGTTGGATCTCTGTCGTCTGATTGGCACTCCCTCCGCGCCCACGATTGTAAAGCTGCATAGATGTGGGTTAACAGCTCGCAGCAGCCCGACAAAGTTGTTCTGCGGGGAGCTGATATTTCAGAGGCCTTCAACCAGAGATTTGCTAGCGTTTATACGCTCCCATGTGGTGTTTAACCACAGAGAGCTCTTCACTTCACTCCATAGAATGTAACTGATTTTCCGTTTGTCATCTCAGAGCTCCAGGCAGCGCTCATAAAGTGCAAGAGCACCAGTGCGCATGGTTAGACCATGTCACCGATGGGAGCCTGCATAATCTCTTTGTGTCCGCTCAGAAAGATTTGTTGTCACGCTACCAGTTGTTGCTTGTTGGTGCCCCAGTTCCATTGTCTTGGTCTCTTTACCATTCTGGTACCGATTCATAAAGCAGGGTCGGACAGATTTTGTCTTGTTAACTAAAGACCGATAGCCCTGTTTTCTGCACCTTCATAAAGTCTTTGAATGCACGCTCATCAAGAAAATGGCTTGGCATCTGGAATATCACGACTCCCTAGCTTCTGTGCAGTTCGTGTACAGAGAGAACAGGAGCGCCCGTGTCCCCTTTCATGAGACTGGGAAGCGTGAGTGCACGGAAAAGTGGCAGTTGCGGTGTATCTGGATATTAAATTGGCCTATGATACGGTCGGAGTGGATTGGATCCATGCCACCCTGTGCAAGATGGGGGTAGGCAGGAAACAGGTAGATGCATTAACTGTGCTCCTAGGGATGTGGCGGTATGTTGCAAAGGTCAACGGTCACTAGTCCAATCGTGGTCTCCTACAGGGGAGCTGTATTAGTACGACGCTGCCTGCAATGAACGTAGCTGCAATCAACAAGTAAAAACGAAAGCCAAGTGATATTGTGTGCACGATGGAATGCAGATTTTGTTTAGAATCCTAACATACATTTTAAGGGAGAACTACATCACAATAGGGAGAGCAATAGGGCACATAAATGCCTAACTGTCCACTCGTGGAATTGGCGTCCCAATGAATACAAATAGTTAACTACAGAATCTAGTTACGTCTCTTTGTTGATTATAAAAAAAATACATTATTATTGTTGCAATTACCACCAATCCTTACCATAACAAAACTATTGGAAACATTCTGTAGAGAATCTACTTTAATACATACCCATATTTTTCATTGTACATCATGCTTTTGTATAGTTTTTCTTCTACTTCCAATTGCCTTTCTGAAATTACTCAACTGAACAAGAAACACAGTTGGTTGTATGGCACACTCACGGCATCTGGGCAGCCGCACCTCAGCAAATGAATAACCAATCGCAAATCGTGTCTTAGCAACCAATATGTGCAACGAACCGCAGCACATAGCCTATAATTTTGTTCGACTCTGATACATTTTTTATGAACATCTAAGTGCATGAACTTGTGTATGAAAATAAGAATGTGACAAATCGATAGGTGTGCTTTGGATCAAAAATAAAAAATAAAACAATCAATACTGAGCATTTAAGAGTGCAATCCATACTCGTGCGTGCATATGTCGATGGGTAACAAACGTAACGATGCTTACATGATTATACATAAATTTTCACACTGAGCAAATTAGTAATGAGCCATTCGCCCAACACTTAGTTTAGCCAACCTCAAAGACAAGATGCGTGTTACGCTATCCTGATTGAATCCAGAATGGCACCTGGTTTTTCCTTGCTGATCTGAGTCAATAATTGTTCAGCAATTGACCACGTATTATTCATTCATAATTAGGTTGACTTGATTCAAAATTGTATTATTAGGGGACAATAAAGGTTGAAATTTTCAAGGATAAGAATTACTTTCAGCTTTAAATATTTAGCTGTCAATCGCTTCCTGACTGTTTTGCTCAATATGCTTTTATTTAATCGCATCGCCACTAATCTGTCTCGTTCTTAGATTGTTTACTTCTTTGAAAAAGGTTACATGTAAGCTCATTATTTAAATACCGTAACACGGTCTATTGTAATAATCACACTCGGTACTAGCCTTTGAAGTATATACAAAGTGATGCGAAAGTCTACTACTATTAAAAATATCCTTAGAGGAGAACCACGCATATGGTTCGGGCGACACGTAGAAATGGTATTTTAAATGACCTTGTAATGGTCCGTCAAGGTCATCACGATGTTAGTTTTGAGATACACATAATAAATGATGGTGCAAATTGGAAAGTTGTACAGAATCGTAAAAGTCAATGCCAAAGTAAAAACAAAAAAGAAATAATTAAAATCTGACAATATAGGGTACGAGTTATTATTCAGAAATTTTAGTCTTAAAAGGTACACTGCATGTCTACAAGAAGTTGTCCGGCAGTGAAGGTTCCGTACCAAATGAAAGTATCGCAGCAGTGAAGGATACAAAAAGAAGTTTTGTTTGCTGTCCACAAACGTGTGGCGTGTTTTCCAAAAAATTGGAAAGTGGTTTCCTGAAGCATGCATATGTTCTGTTAATATTTTAGGGACGTGAGAGCAGGGGAAGTTAAAACTGAAAATGTTTCTTCGAATAGGGAAGGAGAAGACAGATTTAATGGTTTTAGGGAATTATTTCGTTTTATCATCACTCGTTTCAAACATGTATTGGTGGAGAGAGAGAGTATTTGTCCAAATGAGTGTTGAACCTACATGACATGCAGTAAACCTTACCAATTCTCTCCTGCTTTTATGAGTTGCTGAACATATCCATGCTTCAGGAAACCACATTCAAATTTTGTGAAAAACTCACAACTCGTTTGTTGCTAACAAACAAAACCACTCTGTATCCTGTACTGCTGCGACACTTCCGGTTGGTATGCATCTTTCTCTGCGGACACCCTTAAGACATGCAGTGAAACTATTAAGACTAACATCCCTGAAGGATAACTACTACCCAATTCCCACCTTAATGTTCCACTTTTCATTGGTTTGTGGTTCTCTAAACTTTACACAACTATACTACGACGTGTAGTGCAACATTTCTCCTCTAAGTAGACTTGTAATAGCAGTAGACTTCTCCTGGTACTTTGATAAAAATAACAATGCGGCACAAAAGCTTAAATTGTGGTAAAATCGAGAGCAATGAACCACCTGACGAAAATTACCTCTTGTAGGAATCTCAGCTAAGCTGCTTTCGATGGAAAATATGAACCTCAATAAAGTTGTAAATGTGTTAATAGTTACTAGATAGCTAGCTAGGTCATCCCCATGTTAAATCCCATAGGGTGATTAATGACTATTCAACGGTACCGAGATAACGGGAAGGCTTCCGGCTAAGAAATTAGACGAATGGGTGCAGTACAATACAAAATGCGTACCTTTAATGGTTTGAGGCCTTGGGGTGCAACGGGGATTGTTTGGGAGGGCGTGTAGGTACGAAAATATTGTTATAACTAATATTACTATTGTCAGCATCGTCTCTCATTGGCTGGCCAAAGTTTGGCCAATGACAAACGTGTATGCCTGACGCACATTTTCGCGGTCAACAAATTTTTCCAACATAGGAATACCACTAAGTATTTAAAAATATATGTGTATGAGATTTAGTTGGTTCTCAATAATGACCTTTGGCCTACGGATAGTGTGAAATAAATACAGTCTAAGATAGTTACATATTTTCTTTAAGCCCACGATGGATCACCAGCTCTTCTTAAGCATTTACTGCACAGAATTTTACGCATTAACTTCCAGGCACTCATTATGACATCTACAAAGCTGAAGAGGCATAGTCCAACACAGAAACCAAGATTTCCTCCAATGTCGCTTAGAAGTGCAGGAAAGGTGTATGCAAATCTTTCTGAAATAATTTCAATGGTGCTGTCTGGGTAATACATATTGAAAATAACATTGTTGGAATGTGCCTCTGAATAATCGGCAGAAACTGCAATCATCACAGTTTCGTGACATGGTCGACGACATTGGCAGTATTCAAATTTTCTGTAAATACGTTTGAATTTGTTTCCTGTCTTTTCAGCAAGTTGGAATGATGGACAGGGCTCCAGTGATGTATTTCGCATAAATGGCAAGCTGAAATATTAAAATAAATCCATTACCTTAAAAGTAAAGCTAATATGCACGTTACACGTACGGTATACAAAAGTCCCTATTGCATGT
This sequence comes from Lithobius niger, assembly GCA_023313725.1. Lineage (NCBI taxonomy): Eukaryota > Metazoa > Arthropoda > Chilopoda > Lithobiomorpha > Lithobiidae > Lithobius > Lithobius niger. The sequence goes on along the minus strand of JAHWFP010268363.1, from coordinate 2,243 downwards.
AACGTGTGAACTTTTCAGGTCCCTGGCAAAGTTAAAGGACTTTTGTGCTCATTCCAGGGACTTTTGTGACCCTCGTCTCCGTCTGTATATCTGTGTCACTCTAGCACTAAAACCAATGGCGTTTCTGTATGTCTTTTTCGTTCCTTTTTTTTTTTTTTTACTTTTTTGATTGCTTTAATACAATTGTTTAAATTTATTGGGTTTAAAATTCAGCTGGTTAGGAGGAGTGGTGATACGTAGAAACAGCTGAGTCATCAGTGGTCCCCAACATAGCCTTTTTTAATTTTAAGAGGGTTTTCGTGACATTTTCCAAAGAGTTAATTGGTAATTAATTTTAACCAAATTAGCTACTGTAATTATTTCTGCCAAATTAGCCAATTCGGCCAGTTACGCGAGAAGGAATTCCTTAAGGAACACGTTCCACTACAAGGAAAATTTGAAATAAGTCATTAGCGAAAATTAAACCCTAGAAATAATGTAGTTCAGTTAACCACCTATGTACAGCGATTTGCGTCTATTTATTTGTTACACTACAATGTACCCATTTGCTGCAACTAACACAATTAAATGCATAATTTTGCGTTATAGGCCTTTTACAAAGTGCAAAGAGGGTGATGAGCGAGCGTTCGTATTTTCTTTGGATGTGATGATCAGATTTACTCATGCTTACGCTTTTTCCAAAAGTCTTAAAAACACTGTCGAGTGGAACATTTTCGACTAACACTGGAAACGCATGATTAAAGACTTTTTATTTGCTAATAGCACCCGTCTGAGAGATGCCGTACAGTTGGGGATTACCCGGTTATGTAAGGTTAGATTAAGCTATTGCCAGCAGCTGATTAATTGAACATTTATAAAATTCAGAAACAACTATGTAGTATGCAATGGGAAGTACAACCAAACTGTAGGACTTCTTATACACGTAAGTTGGTGAACAGCTTATACATAGTATTGATCAGTACACCACCAGATACAGTACTATATGTTGTGTTCATTGCGCACAGTGTTGTACTTATAGACAGAGCAGGACCGCCCACCGTGCTATACTGAACGATACTGTGTACACACGTTACTCTACAATGTATTCCTCTACCGAAAATACAAACAACTGCCAGCTTGGTTAAAAGGCACTAATCAACACAGCAGTTTCTTGCACAGCAGCTGATAATCTGGTGTTGGATTTTTACCACAAATACGACAATTGCATATAGCAATATGTCACATATTATACTATAACGACCCAATTTACCAGACGTAAGAAGATATTGAATGTAATCTTATGTAGCATGTCACAATCCAACGAGCCTCTACCACAAATAAGGCAACTGAATCTATCCTTGTGTCACACTGTGTCACTGTCTACTGTTTACAGTCTGTGGTACCGAATACTGAGTGAAATTCGAATTCCTAAACCATCCAGTCTTTAACCTCAAAAATTGGTATGTACCTATAGGGAGGGCCCTTTAGGCATCTCTACAGTTTCAGGACTAAGGACCAGAGTGGGACTTATTGCTGAATTCGCATTTTTAGTTGCATGTCTATTACATAGTACAAAGAATTTTTATTTGCTAATAACGTCCGTCTCAGTGGTAGCACACAGTTTGGGATGACCCTGGTTAGGTTATTTTTAGCTGCTGATTACTTGAACATTTATAAAATTCAGCACGTTTCATGGACATGCAAGTTTTCCGAAGGCAAAAATGTCAAGTTCCATCAAGTTCCAAGAGACGCCAAAAGTCCATATGGATTTCAGGGTTACTCATTCAGGTGTGGATAATGGAACAATTCTGAAATACATCCGGTTATGTGGACACAGTAGGCCTCAGGAGGTAAAGGCCAATTTTCAGCTGGTTCTGTGGGACGCCAAAGTCCGTAGTGACTACCATGCACCTCATTCAGCAGCTGTATAACGGAAAAGTTTTAAAATTTGGCCGGTTAGGTGGACACGGTAGTCGTTGGTAGTCCCCCGAAGTTCATCGTCTTAGCTGTCATTACCAGATGAAAGAAAATTATTCTAATTGGTTCAGCTAATTGATCACAATGAAATATTACCTGATTTAGCACTACAATGCATAAAGAAAGCAACTGAAGAATTCAAATTATTTAAATATTTTTAGTTGGATTCTAATATTCAGTCAAGTTTTAACCAGTTCTATGAGACACCAAAAGTGCATATATAATGCAGGGGCACATTCAGCTACTGAAAAATGCAACATTTTTGAAATTCAGCCTGTTACGTCAAC
>JAHWFP010268362.1:0-17654 GCA_023313725.1 Lithobius niger | reverse complement strand
AAATATTTTAAAGTTTTAGGCCTGACCATGCCTGAATGGTTTGCTTTTTTAGACTTGGTGACTCGGCAGATACTGCCATGAATTTTTTTAATGTTTTAGTGTTTATTTTAACCTGAAGACGGGAGGTTGTCCTCTCGAAACGTAGTGTTGTTATTTTTGTGCACGATACTGGCTGTTACTTTATTTTATTTACATTGTTTTAAACATTGTTATTATGCAACAATGCCAAACTGAACATTAAATAAATCCGTGTTTTTGCAAGGAGATACTTAGGTACTAATAAGATCATTTGAAAAAAGTGACTGCTGTCTTCACGATCTAACGAAAGTCAACAAAAAAATAAATAAAAGAAATGGACCAGAAAACAAGATTGGTGTTTCCATCTCATAATTGCTAGGAAAAAAAAAATGGATTTCATCAATTTGGACCAAAAATATGGGATATCTACCCTAAAACAAAACTTGTTAAGGATTCCCGCCAAGCTTTTCGGCCGTGTGAAGTCGTGATATCAAACGCCAAGCTCTTTCGGGAAGCTAATGGTACCGACTAATACTTCAAACGTTAAATGAAATAATTGAAAATTGCGCAGTAAGCAATTGTAATGTATTTCATTTAACCTTCGAACTCTTACTCGGTGGGATTAGCTTGGCGAAAGAGCTTGGCGTTTGATTTCACGACTTCACGCGGCCAAAAAGCTTGGTGGGAATCCTTAACAAGTTTTGTTTTGAGGTAGATTACTTACTACTACTTACTACGTACTACTAACGCTTTTTTTTGTATCACGAAAATAAATTCTTCCATGCGGGGGAATAAAGCTGGTTCTTAGCTCATTTTACAGGTATTGTTGTGAAGATGTGCCCTATTCATATGGACCTTTCTAATTGGTCAAGTGGTTCATGGGTTAGGGAACGACCAAACTGATAGTTTTACAGTGTGTTAAACATTGTTGTTATGCAACATTGCCAAACTGAACATTAAATAAATCCGTGCATTTGTGTAAGGAGATATTGCAATCATATCAAAAACCAAAACAGGTAAAAGGGGCCGCAAGTTCCGAATGGTTCGGCCATTCAAAGGAGTGATATCAACACACCAAAACATTCGCCAAGTTAATCGCACCGCTTAATAGTTCGAAGGCTAAATAAAAATTAGAACATTGCTACTTTTCGGTAGCAATGTTTAAGTTTTCATTTAACGTCCAAAGTATTATTCGGTGAGATTAAGTTGGCGAATGTTTTGGTGTGTTGATATCACTCCTTTGAAGGGCCGAACCCTTCGGAACTTGGTGGCCCCTTTTACCAGTTTTGGTTTTTTGTATAATATCACTCCTTTTTTTAATTGTGTATTGGTTCAACTCCACTACCGTGCAAATGTGTACTATAAAATGCCACGTCAACAAGAAATTGGTTTTCAACAATTTGCTACTACCTTTTGCCTATAGGCCGAACCATTCTCAACTTAGTCACCTCTTTATTGGCTTTTGGTTTGGTTTTAATTTTGTTGTAATTTGCTGTATTTTAGTTAATTTTGGTGTGTTGATATCGCTCCTTTGAAGGGCCGAACCACTCTCAACTTGGTGGCCTCTTCACCAGTTTTTGGCTTTGTTTATTTTGCTTTGTTTTTACACTTGGTGAATTAGCCGTGAATACAATTTCTTTGTAACGTTGTTTAGATTTATCGTGATACACTAGTGTGTGTCTAAGCACGCACGTCAGTATACACGTTCTCATTATCGGAAGTTTGGCCGTCCAATGAGAGACGATGCCGACAATACTAACAATGGTTATAACAATATTTTCGTACTTTCGTGGCCCTCCCACGCCATCCCTGTTATGCCCCCAGGCTCCAAACCATAAAAGGTACGCAGTTCGTATTGTAGTGCACCCATTCGTCCAATTTCATAGCTGGAAGCCTTCCCGTTATCTGGGAATCGATGAATAATCACCCTATGGGATTTAACATGGGGATGAGCGGACTAGCTAGCTAGTAGCTAGTTAGTAACACATTTTCAACGTTATTGAGGGGCAGATTTTGAATTGAAAGCAGCATAGCTGGCATTCAAACACGAGAATTTTTGTCAGGTGGGTCATTGCTCTCGATTTCAACACAATTTCAGCTTTTGTACCGCATTATTATTTTTCCCCAAGTACCTGAAATGTGCCCAACTATGCTTCAAGATATAAGACACTGACGCAATGGCGTCGCCCTACAATGGTTTACAACCTCGACAATTGAATTAATGTGATGTTTGTTGTGATGTTTGTTGCCTAACTTGGTGCGACACACTAGCGTGTGTCTAGATAACGCAAAATTGGTAATGCCAAATGAAAGTCAAGCAAACATTTAAATTTTTTTTTTAAAAGAATGAACCGTGATTGTCTTCGCACTTGCGCTTGCAAGACGAGGTGTGGTCTTCCATGATTTGCAGTTTTGTCAGTTAAATCTGGGTTCATTCTTTTTTTTTTAATTTCAAAAAAATTTAAATTGTTTGCTTGTATTTTAATATGCTTTGCTTTGATATTATCAACTTTGTGTTTTTATTTGTAATGATGCTTGGCTGCTAATTTTTATGGACTCGATAACGGGGGTGCTGTTTATCCCCGACACGCAGTCTGTGGAATTTTTGTGCACTCAGCTGGCTTTCTTTAAGTTTCAAACTGTTAAAAGTGCTTCTTTCTGTATTATAGGTTTACGAATTTACATTAATTCATTGTGTGTGGCGAGGCTGTGTTGCGTTTCCGCGCTTTAATTCTACAAGTAAGCTTCAGATAACAGTGACAAAGCTTCCACTTATGGTAATTAAGAAAGTACGTAAATAAAGCTGCCCCGTCCGTCGTGCTCCAAATAATGCGGTCTTTAGTTTATTGATATCACGCGAATGAGCCTCAATGCAGTGCCAACGCGTTCCTATAGTTCCCGCAGCCTATCTTGAGTTCGCCCCACAATGCACACAAATACTGGATTGTATGTTTTGGACAGCAGAGTGCCTTGTTGCTATCCAAAATAGTCACAAAAACAATGGCGGCCACCGATTAAAGCCGCCCCCTCCAGGAAGACATAGCCGATCATAAAATACCCGCAGGACTCAAGATACGCTGCGCACACTTTAGTGAAAATTTCGGGTTTAAAAGGCTTCCAATTCTTAACGTATCGATAAAACCCATGTTACTTTAGCTTGATCCAACCGGGTTAATACGTTCATTGGTTCGGTCTCTGCGTGAGAGCAAATTTTCTTCAACAAGAAAAAGAGCAGCAACACGAATGTTGTAGTCACGTTAAAACAGGGTTCAAAATGTCCTGGTCCTTGTCAATGCCTACTACTTAAGACATACAAATTGAAAATCGGCTCATTGGTTCGATCTCCAGTTGTGGGCAAAGAGTCCCAAACAACAACAACAACAACAACAACAACAATAGGACCTGCTATAGAGGTCAAACGGTTAGATTGTTGTCATTAAAATATTTAGTGCACTGAAATAGTTACGACACGACCCCCAAATATCGAATTTCGTTGGTCTATGTCAATTCTGGAGGAAACTATGGAGTTTCAAAGTTCGAAATTTAACATTTTGGAAGTTCATGCTGAGGATTACATATTATCGGGGACTTTGAACCGTTCTTCTTTGGTGCAGCTATCAGCTAAGGCACCTTAGTGTTTGCCCAGTTTGGGTAACTCTGGAGGTCTAGCTTCGCTTTCCCTCGCTGGCGTGGTTAGGCTTCACCTAAACGCAGAGACACCGTCTGAACCCAGACCAACGTTAGTGTGGTGAATTTAAAATTCGTTCAACTCATAAATTAAAAGCAAACCTAACAGTTACCTTGTTTTTTTTTCCGTTTTTTTTGGTTTTATTGGCTTTTATTTGAAGTAGCCAATGTTAAACTTTCTTCGGGTAGCAACCCATAATTACGTTTACTCGCTTCTGTTACCCAGCAGCAGTCGTCCAAAAGAAGATACTGGGAGGCTGAGAAAATGACAAGGAAAGGGTGGTTGAGGGGGGGGGGGGGGAGAGGCGGAGAGTGTGTCAACATCGGTCGGTGCTCATCCATGTCAGGTGACCAGCGATCGATCAAGTAAGCGAGAGAGAGCTACGAGATCAAATATTTGCCAAGCGAACCCAAAAAAGTGCTCACACAGCACCAGAGGACGATCTCCCACAAACAGCGGGGAAAAGGGCGGTTGGGGGATTGTGTTCGTGTCATCACAATGAATGACCAACCAGCGGAGAATCTGTGTAAGGATAGCTGGGATAAGAGATGTCATAGTCAGACTTTTCTCCTCGCGTGATACGCCGGCGGTTCGTCTTTGCCCCGTGCTGCATCCCCCTCTCTTTTGGCCGCTTCGCCGTCCGTCCGTCCGCCATCTTCGTCGTGTGTGTGGACTTTAGACGTAGCACTTTTTGTAGGTGGAGCCACTGTTTGCAGAAAGAGATCGAAAAGTTGGAAAAACGTTGCAAGACGAACGCGTATCATGTTTGACGTGAGAAAGTGTGGCGCTATCTTGCGAGCAGATAGTGTCCAACGCGCAATAAAATGTTTGAGATCATGTCTTTTCAGGAAAATGGACAGACGAAATGTGATATTGAATGTTTGTAGTGGGGTCGAGGAAAACCAATAAAAAAAAAACAGCTATTTCGAACAATGGTACGAAAGTGTGTGTCAAGAATAAATTCCATTGCATTAACATTATGCCAGTCAGCATAATGCCTGGAAAAATGACCACGACGGCGTTCCACGATCCACCAACAAAAGTACCTCTCAATGAGGGGACGGAGAGGACAGGGGACGGAGAGGATGGGAGAAAACGAGGAGGGATAGGGGGGAAGCGGATGGGCAGAAAGGGAGAGGGAGACGATGGGAGGAAAAGTGTAGCATTGCATGAAAAACATTAGCCGTCGCAGTGAACGTTCAGGCAACACCGAGCATAAACTGTGAAACAACCACGGGCGAAACAAAACCACAGGCGAAGCCGGATACGCCTGCTAGTTATCTATAAACGTGAAATAACAAATTCTGAACACTTTCCTGCTCTCACCTTACAGCTCAGTACAGTCACCACAGCTAACCAAGGTAGTTCCGACGCTCAAAGTGAATTTTTCGATCTTCACCGGTGAAGCATCCAGACTCACTGACTCCAAGTGGTGGTTTTTCCGCTGACACACTCACTAAAGAGGGCGGACCAGCAGTTGTTCTTCGCTAACATTATTTATATAAACGTAATTAACAAATGGTAGAGATTATCGTTGCACAGAACAAACCCTCAAATCTAGAAGAATTTCATTCGACTATATATAAACGTATTTTTATCGGTCAGCATTTAATCTATAACTTCATAGCAGCGCCCTTGACAACGCGACAATAACGTTGAGCATACGATGGAGAGCATATGTTCTCAAAACACTGCTTTTGTGACATTGGCCGCCATTTTGTTCTTTGACGCATCAACCAACTGTTCGAAAACTATATAGACGGATGACGTCACTTTGGGGGAAAGCGGCCAGTTTGTGTGTCATCGGCTGCTGTGTTATTAAGTGAGTTAAGGAAAATGCTGATTGATAGAGCTAGGGTGGGTGAGTTTTCAACTAAAAGTGTGTTTTTTAGAGGTCACTAAAAGCCACTTTTTGCTGAAATAGTCACTTTTGCTCCCTACTGATCACTTTATTTTTAAATCTAACATAAACAGTCTATTTATTACAGTACAGCTTGGTCCATTTAACCGAGCGGGGATTCCGTGTAGGCATGCCATAATTCCGGGGCCGATGTTCAACAAGGCCTTCCTCCGGGTAGGGGTTATTCAACTTAATAATAACAAACACTCTAAAATGGCATGAAAAAAATTCTTCGGTTCTCAAGTGTGTCCGGTTCTCAAACATTAATGAGCATCACCCTTTTTTATTTTCCTATCGGTATCAAAAAGACATCACCAAGAAATTGATGGTATTTTAAGTAATTACGTCAGAAGTCAGTTTTGGCAACTTTTTATTCTCCGTTTGGTCATTTTTGGTCGCTTATTTCAACTTACAAGTCACTGTTTCAACTTTTTTTTTTATCACAGTTATTGTTCCAAGCCCTACATACGGTTAACCTGAAGCGTCGACGGAGGTTTAGTTCCGGACTAGAAGAACGAAAGCACACACCATCTTTGTTTGTGAACCTTAGTCGTAGCACTTTTTGTAGGAGGCGCCACTGCTTGTAGACTAACGTGTGTTCTGTTTGACGCAAGAAATTTAGCGCTGTCTAGCGAGAAGATAGTGTCCAATACGCAATTAAATCGAAGGGCACAAAGATGGTTCATTCCAGAGTTCCGGTAGAACTGTTGTTTGAAAAAAACATACTGATTTGCACGGTGGTGTGACGTCAAATTCACCTCTTCCGCCAAAGTAGCCCGAACAGCCAAGAGTGTTACAAGGAAGCACGTGACTGGTGGATTTGCACACAACGAAGTTTTAAAAAACAAAAGCTTTCTGTTTACATTTGTTGGCCGTTGTTGTCATAATAAAAACAACAAATGCATAAAAAAAACGACGTGAAAAAGCATTTACCTTAGTAAAAAAGCAAGCTGACTTTATGACAGATGGAGTGAATATGACGTCAGTGCCGTCTCTTTGGCCTGAACCGGAAGTACGTTTGCAACGTGAAAGTAACATATTTGGGCGTCTTGTCCTACCTAAATTGTCGTTCTTCTTCGGGAGAGCCTACCATCAGCATCAGCATTGTGTTTGAGATCTTGTCTTTTCATCAAATGGACACAGACAGACGAAAGTTTGATACAGAATGTGTGGTTTGGGTTGACGAAACATAAAAACAGTAGTGCAATGCTATAGGGCAGTGACACAACGTTGTATTATTGTATATAACTCTATGCTGGAGCCAGTAACTGGGATAGCTGCAAGGGCCACTGAGAGGGGGAAAGAAGGGCGTCTTACTGAAGACAATGCTGTTAAGAGTGGATTTCTTAGCCTATAATGCGCGATTTTTGTCGATTTGTTGGCAATTGCTGACATTTTTAAGCAAGTGGAATCTTTATTTTCCATTTACAACCTAGCAGCATAAGGGATTGGAGGAAACAACATTTTTTTAAGCCTATGAAACCCGCTCTCAAAGCACTGCCTTGACTAATGACTATAGAAGTGCCGTTGTTTAACCCTGCATTTTAATCGAATGCCCCTTGCAGCTATCTCTCTTGTAGCCAATATGACGTCACATGACGCTGCTCTATAGAGGTGAAATTCTTGGACTATCGCAAGAAAAACAATGACGGGAAATCATTTTCCAAGAATGTGTTCGTTATTCAAGTACGAACTTAGAGGTTCGAAAGCGATCAGATACAAATGATCTGTAAACGTAAAAGCCACGCGGGTACAAAAGAGAAATAATGCCGCAGTTAGCAGATAACAAGACAAGACACTTGACACGACAGAACAGACACAACTTTTTTTCCGTGTAGCATTGCTGCAGCACCTGAGTGCTACGACGAGTATTTGTTTATTTATCAATGTAGCTTTATTTCTGGGTTTTGAGCGATGGAAGGATAAAACCGAAATATCGATTGCAGCATCGTAGTGAATGTAAATCCAGACAGCTATGTCAGTCACGCAAATTCTACAACAAACAGATGCATGTAAAATTAGAAGTTTGCAATTGAACTAAATAATAATGAGAGTTGCAGGAACCCATTTCAGATACGCCCAAAAGGGTCAGTAATTGGCCATCAGGACAAGGAATTGACGTCCCATTGAACGACGAATCTCTTGACGTTCTGAAAGGATGCAAGCCTGTCTGAAATGGTTGAGGCGGATAAGCTCCCTAAGCTCAGGGAGCTTAGTTATCGAGAACGGTTGGAAAAATCCGGCCTTGAACTCCTAGAACTTCGTAGATTGAGGTTCAACCTCATCCTTGTGTACAGGATTCCCCGGGGACTTTTCAGGGCTGATCTACCATTTTTTGATCTAGCTCCCCGGGCTATTAATACACGTGGCCATGACTGGAAACTAGTGTTTCCTAGCTCCCACATGGGTTGCCACAGAAATTTTTTCTCCGTCCGCGTTGTACCCATTTGGAACGCGCTGGGCAGCGACATTGTTGGTGCACCAACTCTTTCTGGTTTCCATTCCAAACTACGCAGGGAACAATTACATAAATTTCTGAAGTGCCCTCTACCTTCTTCCCTTTAACTCGTCTTCTTTACTCCTTTTTTTCTATCACAGGAGCAGAGTAAGTGGTCTCACACCCCTTCTGCCGTCCTTCCACGCCGTGGTAAACATGTTATTATTATTATTAATCCTGGGTGGATTTTTAGGCCCGCATTCTGAACACTGACTAAAACTCGTACTTGACTTGAAATGACGTCACACCTTTAGTGCCATTCACCGCCAGAACTTCTTTTGGATACATTTGGTAGAAATCGGGTGGTGAATGGTACTTAATAGGTGTAACGTCATTTCAAGTCAAATGACGTCACACTTATTAAGTGCCATTCACCACCCGATTTCTTCCAAATGTATCCAAACGAAGTTCTGGTGGTGAATGGCACTAAATAGGTGTGACGTCATTTCAAGTCAAGTACGAGTTTTAGACAACGTTCAGAATACGGGCCCTAGGGGGTTGCAGATGGATCCCAAAACTCGCCACAATCGCAGACGCAATCTTTGGCGTTTGTGGTGCGTTTGTGGCATAATAATCGAAATCGGTGGCAAATCAGGTCAAAACCATGGAAATGTACTCGGGCTTTGACACCACGCTTCCACGTCTGTTGGTAGAACGCCCCCAAATCGCCTGCAAGCGCCCCATACTTGGTACTTTCGGTGCCACATTGCGACTTCAGCGCCACACAACCTGGTTGGCTCGTTAAGCTAAGTACCTCAGCTGGCTTTGTTTGCGATGTCTGATCTTGAATGGGGTAGGAATCGTCGGAATGCGCGGTGAAAAGGCCAAATAACGCGTTTGTTGTTGTCTGAAAGGTGCCGTCGATTCAGATGTGCTGGTGGTGTCGTTTTTGCAGCGATTGCTACTCGTTTTGTGGTCCGTTTGCACCCGCCCTTAATAGAAAGATCAGTGGTTCGATTCTCCACCTTACGATGACCGATGAGGTGTGAATCTCTTCCTCTTTGATGGCTATATTCTTATTTTTCTTACGGGTGGACCTGGTCCTCTGGTGGGCCCGAACTTGGCACCTAAGGTGGGCTGAAAAACAAACAAAAGTTCTTTGATTTAATTAATGTCCTAGTGCAGAACACCTGTCTTGGGTGAAAATAAACCGAGAGGAACAAGTATTTTTGCAGTCGGTTGATGTATATTCAAACTATTGACCACTTTACACAACTCTTTGGAGTTAAGCCAAGCGGCGAGACACGTGATTTCTACCGCAGTCGGCCTTGGCTTGAGAAGCCATGTTCTTCCCAGCTTAAATGCCGATCAAGGCTTCACACGAAGCCACTGCCACTTGTCCTTGTTGTGTGTTATCAACAAAATAGCATTGCCTTCATCCTAGTAAGTTGCACAAGCCCTTTTAATAATGAAACAAATTGTCACCTGCAATTCATGGAAAGGTGCTCTCAAGATAGAAATCAACCCGAAAAAAAAAAACAAGCAATCACCACTCAGAAAACGGCAAGCATTTTAACAAAAAGTAACCCTCGCATAATGTAAAACCTCTACCAGAGTTGAAGCAACACGATTACAATCACAGGCAAAACTCTGATAGGGTTTTTACATTATTTGAGGGCGACTTTTTGTTAAAATGCTTGCTGTTTTCTGTGCAATGATAGCTTGTTTGTGTTTTCAAGTTATTTTTTGTGTCTAGATAACGCCTTGCCGTGTATTGCTGGAGAAAATTTGAATTATTATTACAAGAACTTCTGCAACTTACTTGGGTGTTGGTCCTAAACGCTTCATTTTCTGCTACACAGTTGCATACCCAACATTAATTATTTCCTTTACTTAGGCATTTATGATTTTTCTAGGTAGATTCTGTCTTGTTCAAACAAATTTTGCTTCGTTGATTTATTTTCTGTCTTGTACAGATTTGATTTTTTTTCCTAGGTGTGTTGTGCGTTTGGATTTAATGTGGGTGATACACTAATACGAATGGATTGTTTGCAATTAATTTGGGTGTATTTGCATTTGTGCGTATAGTCCGGTGCAATTGGCTCATTTTTTGACGAAGTTTGGGAAAAAATCCAATAAAGATGAAACTTGGCAGATATGCCCAGAAATACTCCCAGAGTAACATACCAAAACTCGCATAAAATCCCTTTGGAGCTTTTGAAAAAATGGCCAACGCTGGCTACCAAATTGTATATTTTGTTAAATATCGCACAAACTATCATTCCTACCGAAAATTGTATAGAAACGTAAATTAAAGCTAACAAAAATCTCTACGAGAAAGGTCCTTATAATGTTTTCGTTAAGACCGACCGTTTTTTTGCGATCTACTGGTTTACTGAAAACATGTGATGAATTTTGAAAATATGGCCGCCGCCGGCTACCAAATTGTCTATCTATTTTCTTAAATATCACACAAACTATTACTACTACCGAAAATTTTATAGAAACCTAAATTAAATATAACAAAAATATGTACAAGAATGGACATTATGATGTTTCTAACGACCGGTTTTTTTTTTGAAATCTACTGCAGGTTAACTGCAAGCGTGATGAATTAAAAAAAAAATAGTCGCCGCCGGCTGCTAAATTATCTATTTAGTGGGGTAATAAGGGGAGCTGAAAAAAGTTTCACATCTGGCAACCAATTTGCCCCTTTGGTTCAGTTAATACATGGGTATAGGAGTCGAAAAATCCAGGGTCACAATTTTTCAGCCCCGCCCCCCGTAAAAAAAACACACTCTTTAACCGTCAACAAATCAAAAGCGTAATGTGAAGCAAAAACGTTCAGCACACAAAAGTAATACCATATTTTACGTAAAAGCAACCCTTGAACCCCCAAATCGTATTTACAATATATCACCCTTATTTGCGCGAAAATTCCTGTTTTTCAATTGGCTGTTATATTGATTTTCGTGTTCGGAGTGTTCTTGCGAGTCATCTAATAGCCCGAAATGAACATGCTTAGGATTTTTTGAAAGATGGGAATCTATTCTTTCCATCAATCCTCACCGAAATTGTTTAGCTTAGATGGGAATCGTCCTAAGCCCATTTAAAGGTGAAGAGGTAATAGCGTAGCGGCGAAAGTGTATGGTGATTTTCGAATTCAAAGTGCTCTTACAAGCTCTCTTAGACCAAAATCGACTTGCTTAGGGTTTTCTGAAAGGTGGGGATCTATTCTTTCCACCAATCCTAACCGAAATATTGTTTAGCTAAGATACAAATACAAATATGATTGATCATTACAATGGCATTTTAAAATTGAAACTAGCCGCTACACCAATTACAGCTACACCTACGCATAGGATGTCCCTATCTAACCTAACCAATTTCAGTTAGGATTGATGAAAAGAATAGATCCCACCTTTCAGAATATCCAAAGCATGTCCACTTCGAGCGATTAGAGGGAGCTCGCGAGAGAACTTTGAATTCGAAAATCCCTAAAACAACCAACTGAAAACAAAGAACTATCACTCAAATTAAGGGTGATATACTTTACATACGATTTTGGGGTTCAAGGGTTGCTTTTACGTAAAAGGTGTATGTCACTGTTATGTGCTGAACGTTTTTGCTTCACGTTATGCTTTTGATTTGTTGAAGGTTAAAGAGTTACAGCCAAAAAACTTTTTTTTTGGGTGGGGGGGGGGGCACCAAAAATAAAGACCCGGGATTTTTATACTCCTCTACCCATGTACTAACTGAAACCAAAGGGTTGCCAGATGTGTAACTTTTTCCCCACTAAATAGATAATTTGGTAGCCGGCGGTGGCCATATTTTAAAATTCATCACATGTTTTCAGTAAACCAGAAGATTGCAAAAAAAAAAAAAAAACGGTTGGTTTTAATGAAAACAAAGTGAGGACCTTTCTTGTAGAGATTTTTGTTATCTTTAATTTACCTCCCTATAAAATTTTCGGTAGAAATAATAGTTTGTGCCATATTTAAGAAAATAGACAATTTGGTAGCCAACGGCGGCCATTTTTTCAAAATGGTGGCGAAAGCTCCAGTGGGAATTTAGGGGACTTTTAGTATGTTACTCGGGTAGTATTTCTGGACGTATCTGCCAAGTTTCATCTTTATGGGAATTTTTTTCAACCTAGAGTGCTAATTGCGCCGGACTAATAGCTCTAGATTGTAAAAGGAAACGCACTCATCTTTCTTAGGAGGTGAGTGTGTATGTGAGTTTTGCTAATAACGCACACTAACTGTAGTCTCATTAACGAGTACGTAGGTGGTGCATTAAGTGCCTCATCTTTCTTGAATGTACTATATTGTGCAAGACGTCTCATAAAAGGGCACAGCATGAGTGCTCTCCTGCTTCCCTGCACCCAAACCACCTTACTCACCAGTCGTGGATCTTTAAAGCATTAGGGGTGGCCAACCTCCATTTACAATCTACATCATGTACTTCTATTTCTACAATGCATTAAACGTCCGAAGTGTCATAGGGTATTTTAAAAAGTGGGGAAACGATAATGCTTTGAATGAATAGGCATACAGCACTTTTCTAAACTACGATTCCAAACAAATTCTCGAGTAAAGCAAATCCGTGAGAGGCGAAATCTGCACCACTGCTCAACTAAGTTAAAATGTAAGGCCATCTTATTGTACGGAGTTACAATTCATACGGTCCGCTTGCTAAAAAGGCTAGGCAAGAGCGTGCTTTCAAACCATGATGCCTTTCGCTCGTCTAAACAAACATGCATCACAGTATCGAGTAGAAAAACAAGTTTGGAACTGAAACTGAAAATAAGTCTCTCGCGTTCATCCGAGGTTGCGTTTCCCATCACTCGATCACAACCTCAGGCACCGGTAATAAAGAACTCTAGACTTTTTTTTTTTTGCCTCATCACTGATACAAACTGGAGTTTCGCTGCATCTCTAATAAAACGGATAGGTGCAAACAGGGTCGGTCGGACATGGAATAAAATTAATGAAGAGACCTGGAGCTGATGTCCATACACCTCGAGCTCTGCAAATGACAATGCCGTCTGCGGACTGTATCATCACAAATCAACAGTTGGTTGCCATAGTCTAATGAGCTTAGGCACGCGCATACTTTGAAAGGGTGGGAGCACCATCAAGAAAAAAGGGCTCAAAGGACATAAAAAGTGGTTGGCTCCATATTTCCAAACGTCGAATCAGTATTACGATTCTTGAAAAGCCTTTGTTTTAATGGTTTTTGACTTTGTTGTAATGGTTTTTTTTTTGCCTTTGTATTAATGTTTTTTTGCCTTTTTTTTAATTTTTTTTTAGCTTTGTTATAATGGTTTTTTGCCTTTAGTTTAATGTTTTTTTTTTTTTGGCTTTGTTATAAACCATCCAATTTGTTCATCTGCTCTTACTTTTACTTGGGCCGACCCTCCACGTCCCGTGTCCAACACGTTTGGCGATGCCATCGGGGGCCTTAGAGTCCCTGGCAGGTCTCACCTTGGTGGTAAGGCATTCGTGTCCCAATACCTAATCCCCTCACCTTCCCTTGCTGGCCAACCTCTTTCATTACATATGATTGTCTTCTGTTTTTTTAATTTAGGTTGGCTGTTAGCGATCTTAGGGTCCTTGCCAGACCTGTTGCTATCGTGACAAATTATTATGATTATTATTATAGTATTATAATGTTTTTGTTTTTTTTTGCCTTTGTTTTAATAGGTTTGTGACTTAGTTTTAATGGTTTTTTGCCTTTGTTTTCATATTTTTTTGTCATTGTTTTATGGTTTTTTTTGCCTTTGTTTAATGGTTTTCATCATAAATTTATCTACCTAACGAGCAAAAAAGCCAAAAAGGGAGCGGAGGGGAGTGTCACGTGCCCCAAGTGCCCCTGGTTCCCCAAAGTGCAAACACCACTGGTAGTGACACTGCCAACTGTGAGCAATAGTATTACGCGTTTTAAAGCGTTATTGACTGACTGAATTGCTGTGATGTTTCTGTCACTTCTGATAATTGCTCCGAAACCTTTCATGGTTATTGTTTTTGTTGCAAAACTCCCGTTTCTCAACTGTACCATAACATGCAATCCGGTATAGTAAATGTTTATGCCATTACCTCTGGCTGCGTGGTCAATTCTTGCTCATGATCTTAGCACGGCTCCACAATCCTTCCACTGTGCGTATTGTTTCACCACTTGACCCAGTCAAACTAGGTGGCAGAGTGATTTGCGTATTTTCATCGGCTAAATTGTTTGAAAACCCACTTTTGAAGTCAGTGGCATTGTTCTTCAGTAAATGGACTAAAAAAGGGAACCAATTCCACATGTAAAAAAAAAAAACTTGTGCTTCTTACAAGAATTTCACAGACTATTAACCCTATACAGGAGCTGTTCAATAGACATCAGGTGATATCACTTGGAATTAGTAGGCTAGCAAAACATGCAGGCTGGATTTAAACTAAATAGGTATTTATCTGTAAATAACTGTTGTGGCTTCAGTTTTAATGCCAAAAGCAGTTAGAAAAATGCAGCCTGCACCATAATACTACCTTCAGAAGGTGTGAACTAAAGCAGTAACCCCGATCCCATCAAATTCCTATCAGTCGCTACTGAGAAATTGAGCATACGTGAAGCGCATCTGATATTTAGCCTCCGGCAATCTGGCAGTGGCAGGCGGCTAATCTGATGGGAGGCTAGGAGGCAATTCAATAATCTCCGGCAATTTTAACAGGAGCCTATAAATGCATGCACATCCGCAGGACTCTGGAGTAGGCTACTATTCATGTTGTAGCTCTCGCTTTATAATCCACCTCTTGTCACAAGGTCAACTAGGAGAGAAGCTGCAGATTCAGCTTCCTGGTGCCAAGGCCAGTGAATTTAATATTGCCAAAACCTTATTTGACCAGAGCAGTGCTGAGAGGCATTTTCTTCCCATCATGCGTGAGAACTGGCATGGAGCCGGGAGACAAGACTCTCAATTTCTACTTCAGGCGCCAATGGCTTGAAAATTAAATTCCTTCTATACTCCGAAGTTGTTTAAACAGATGTACTTGCGATTTAAAAAGTCTTTGGATGAATTGCAGTACTGGTGCAGCATATATTTACTAGTAAAAAACCTACACCGTGTAATTTTAAGCATTCTTTTCTGCAGCAGTAAATAAAGGTCACTCATTCCACAATTGGACGCGACTCAGAACGATATGATAAAACGTGGTGTAGAGTTACTTTGGAGCCTCTGCCTTTATGCGACTCCTGGTTTTATACAGTCTTCGATTTATGAAATTATTATTATTATTATTATGACTGGCTGTAATATTAACTAGCTAGTTGCAGCATGCTCGAGCGAAATATTTTACTAGGCAGCCTCCCCCCCACTCCGCCATTAACCGCCCCATCCCACCCCGTCCCCATGCATCCCCCTATTGTGTGGTTAGAATGCTCCCCCTCTGCTGCCTCTCCGGCACCCCTGCCCCCCCCCCTCCGAACCCCCTTCCCTCTTCCCCCTGCATTCCCTCCATTGTGTGTCTGTATACCTCCCATCCCTGCTCCCTCCTTTGGAACCCCTGGTGTCTGATCTTCTTAGGGAAGTAAATAGCGTTTTCAACTGAGGGCGCCACTCTTATTCTTAGTGTGGCTGAATTGCCTGTTTCCCCGTTTTGACACCAAGCGCGATAAGCCTGCAACAACGATCGTGCATGCAGTGACTGTTACTCAACCAACTTTGAAACTATGCTCTAACAGTCATAATTGAAGCAATATTTCGTTTGTTACTGATTGTTTAGGGCACGTCCGTTCACATTGTCGGCCACTTTTTTTTTTTTTTGCTACCCTTGCCAAGAATGAACCTGCTTGCCGTCGTTCATTATAGTGCATCGTATCCCAATTTTGCTAATTTTGTTGCGTGCATCTCATCCCAACCTAAGCGTTGCTTATTATGCATATATAGAGATAGATAGGATTTTACCGCAGGAGCAGCAGGCAAGGATCCGTGGATCACTAACAGCCAGCCTTGACTAAGAATCACCGGAAAGATGGCAGTTAAACCCAAAAGCTAAGGCATCAGGCAACGAAATTACCTATAAAACCCGGGAAGTTTCAAGAAAGGTTTTAAGCCCAATGTTTGGACAAGATTGATCACAAGATTGACAAGGTGGGAGCAGTTACTGCAGCATCTGGAAGGGAGTTCCAGACACAGAACAACTCTCGAGGAAATATTGTTTCTACACTCGCGGTGCAAAGCTTGTTATACAGCCAACTTAAAAGGGGGTGGCCACGTGTGTCGACACAAGGTGCAAAATCAAACTAAGGTGGATCAATTTCCACGAAGCCCCTGACAATTTTTTAAAGGTGAGATAAAGACCTGTACGAAGTTTTCGCAGCTCCAGCGACTCAAGGTTTGTATAGTGTCCGCGGCCTATCTTCAGTTCTCCGCAGAACGAACACAGATAATCGATTGTACGTTTTCAGTAGCAGAGTGCCTTGTTGATATCCAAGATGGTTACAAAAACAATGGAGGCCATCGATTAAAGCCACCCCATCGAGGAAGACGTAGCCGCTCACAAAATACTTGCAGGACTCAAGATACACCGCGCACACAATAATCTCTAGTCTTTCTGTATATGTTAAGTTGTTTAAACCGACGATGGCCTTTATAAAAAGCCGCTGGACATGCTGGATCGTGTTGATGTCTCCTAAGAGTCCCCCCCCAATATGTCCTCTGTATGGAGAAATACGTGACAAAACACTGAACTCGTATACGTCATTCCTTTTCGGACTGCGAAGGCTGCTGCCATCTTTAGTTTTTAAACTCGACCTGAAAATGCACCAACTAAATTCGACGGGGAGTTTCAAAAACCGTATAACTTCTGTGTTTTACTTTTTTAGATTAAACAAAAATTGGTCTGGTCAGCAATTATTTATAACCAATAAACGTAGTCTGGTTGTACTCTCACACCAGAAAGAAACGAAAGAAAAAAAAAACACGTGCAACCCAGAAACACAATCACTCCAAGCGCACTCCGTCTACACTTGCACGCACGTATACCTTCTTCACGTCCCAGCCAGCCAAAACCAAAAATCGAATTAACATCCAAAAGTGTTATTTCCTCTCCGTATCATCGAACAGCAGCAAACAGCTGCTGCGATTCCGTTATTATTTCGACTAAAGAGAAATTCAATTACATCAGAAGGGGCGAAGTGGGTTTGTGCTGAAGAAGAGCAAACATTTGGGCGGAAAAATGAACGAACGAAGGAAAGATTGGGGGCGAATGATGAGGGAGTGTGCTGGGAGGGCGTTCAGGGAAATCCTGTTGGTTGGTTTCGAAACCATTTGCACTCTGCACGCCCCAGCCCTGCACACACGCCCATTTTCGTTGTTTCCTTCTACTAGCAATTGTGCAGAAGAGAATTTCAATTACAATTCTCTAAATCGGATTCTTACTCGATGTAATGTGGCTGGGGATGGGGTCGGTAGTGGGGGAGGTGCCAAATGAGTCTTGTTGTGGGAGCACTAGACAGAAGAACCAAAATTTGCTGTTGGTTATTACTGTTATTTTGTGGGGGATCTATTGGAGTAATAATCGTTGTTGAATCGAGTAGATTAGAGTTGGAAAGAGTAATAATTTATGGAA
>JAHWFP010268361.1:31767-58675 GCA_023313725.1 Lithobius niger | reverse complement strand
CACAGTCGAAGTGTCACCTCCTTGTTGGCTGAAAATGACTATATTCTGTGTTTGAGGCTCGCTGTTATTTGAGTACCGCCATAGCCGGCCTAAGAACGTTACGCTTGAGGCCGTATGTAGTTGTCACCCCAACTCCCCTCCCCCCCCCCCCCCCCAAAAACTTAGAATGAAAATTTAGACTTTTTCTTAACTATTCAAAAGAGAAATTTGTCTATTTTAAGTCAGGTTAAACACATTTAATTCGTCAGTAATGGCTAAACGGAATGAAATTCGTCACTTAAACGTACTCGCAGTGTATACATGAAATAAAAATTAAAAACTCTTCGTCATAATTATAATTACCTATAAATGTCTTTGGTTTACATGAAAATCCTACTTTTTATTTCCTTTCTTGTGGAACTAATTTGTACAACAAGATACTTTTTCACTTCACTTACATGCAGCAACAAAAATGAATACATTTGAGTGAAGGTAGAATCCGAAGTGTAATAACATAGATTCACAGTGTGCCACATAAAATAAAATACTACCACTACGAACAAGCTCCCGAATACCACAAAATGCATTGTTTTTAAATTGAGTCAGTGCTTCACGGAACACATATTAACTCCCCCCCCCCCGATCTATACAACTGAATCAACATAGTTTAAGTTGCTACGTTAGACGTATACTATGTAGAATAGGTATCGATCCCCGAATAAGAGTGCGAAGTTCCAACTGTACTATTGTGTGTTCTCTATAAAAAACATGTTTTAAAATAAACATATTTTAGAAACATAGAAAACTTTCTCAGACGTTTTAATCCGAAAAGCTTTTTACAAACAGTGTAGACTGAGAAAAACCTTCAAAACATTAACGTTGTATAGCATTGCTGACATAAAATGCGTTTCAATAAAACGCTAGACGCTCAGTTTGCAAAACGTTATAAGCCAGACAGGACGGGAATCGGGGGGAAGGGGGTGTGTGAGGGGGGAGGGAGAGATTCCCCTGCGCTTTTCGCAAAATGCCCTATTTGTAAAAAAAAAAAAAAAACGCTGCTCTTGTGCCAACATTCGCTGGTGCGTAAGTGCTTGAGAAGAGGCCTAAAGCCCTAAAATGGCCTAAACATGGCCTAAAATGTCTAAAAGGGCAAAAAGGCTTCATAAGGGGTAAAAAAAAAAGGGCAAAATGAGATACAAAAAGAGGAAAGTTGAAAAAAAAGTCTCCAGAAAAAAATGTCTACTGAAAGGTTTCTTCCCTTCTATTAAAACGTTTCCCTTCCCCTGCCCGCTAACAGTGCCGGAGCAAGGCGTTTGAGCGCCCGGGGCCAGT
Source organism: Lithobius niger (assembly GCA_023313725.1). Classification (NCBI taxonomy): domain Eukaryota; kingdom Metazoa; phylum Arthropoda; class Chilopoda; order Lithobiomorpha; family Lithobiidae; genus Lithobius; species Lithobius niger. The sequence goes on along the minus strand of JAHWFP010268361.1, from coordinate 57,364 downwards.
AGCTCATTGAGTGCCCGCTTTATCGCCATTAAATAGCAGATTGTAACTTCCCCATTTCCTCCAGACGCCTCTTCCCAAGTGTTCTCAAAAATGAAACTGTCACGGTGGAATATAAAAAAAGGTGGGAGCTGCCCCATATTGTGTTCTTCATTTAGCCACCATACTGGATGATTTTCCAATATGGCGGCTGCGTGAAGTCCACAATTTGTGGCAGCTCCCACTTTTTTTTTTAGCGTTCTAACATTTTTAATGTGAACAAGTCCCAAATACTGGGCCGAAAATTAAATACGTATGATTGATGTTCTTGAATTTTCATTTGAACTCGCAAATTAATTTTTCAAGACCAATTACATTTAGGCTAGCATTTATTAAAGTTACTTTTTTTTTGGAGGATGAGAGCAGCATTTTCGGCGCCCTTTCCCCTTTCGGCGCCCGGATCTGCCGTCCCCTTGGCCTCCCCCCCCCCCCTCCCCCTGTTGCTCCGGCACTGCCCGCTATTCGTTTCATGTCTTCAACACTAAATCAACGCTAATGTTGTAAAGGATCTTGCTAAAAGCTTGATCAAATAAACAGTTTCTAAAGCACACTCATTTCAAATTACCCCCCCAAAAAACTGTTGCAAACAAGAAAAGCGCAAAAAAAACATGCACAAGTTCACGTGTGGGGAATTTTTCTACACACTAACCAATAAAGAAAAAAAAACTATCTAAACTCTTAATAACAATTATTCACAAATTTGCAAATGGGTCAGCATTAATTTATTACGCTTTAATGAGATCATACGATACGAACAAACAACCGTTCATAAACCCGATTGCTTTTTTTTTTTTTATGATGTAAGAATAATTCTAATACAAAGAATTATTGATTTATTCCTATACCTAACTGAAATTCTTTATTTCACATTAGGGGGTCTTATACAGAACGTTATACAGATTTCAGCTATTTTGGAAATAGGTGAAACGAGGGTGAAAGGCTACACTTCACGTCCCGAAACTAACAACAATTAAAATATATACAAATTAATTAAATTTTAGTGTGGGGGAAGTAAGACGGCTGATGGTAAAGCTGGATGTTTTATTTAAACAAATCTATCTGCACCTCTTTTTTTTAAATAATACTAGAAGTCTGGTAAAGTCTTGAAGAAGATGTTTCGCACACTGCAAAAAAAAATGTTTTTAGACATTGTTAACTGAAAAACACATAAAAGCGTGGAGGAATGAGAATGAACCTTTCAAACTCTAGTGTGGCAGACGTGAAATACCTTTATTAAAATAAAATACTAACGTTCAGTTTGCAACACTATAAACACATTAAAGACGGGAGAGCCAAAGGCTTACAAGAAATAACTAAATGACGCAAACCTATTTACGTTGCCTGTTGGACTTATACGTCAGACTGCCTGAGCGGGGAATCGAACCCACGACCTTTGAAACTAAAGGCCGAGGGCCTACCCGCTGAGCAATACTGACACGGCCAAAAGAAAACGTCCATAGGCAGCAGTTAACACGTGCATATATACATGTAAACAAACACTTTCCAATCGCTACTACATGGAAGGACGCTTATTTATCGCGCCATCCTCCAAGTGAAACAAATGAACACTTAAACGTGAAACTTAAGTGTTCCATTTGTTTCACTTGGAGAATGGCACGGCAAATAAGGGTCTCTCCAGTGGCGATTGGAAAGTGTTTGTTTGCGTGTATATATGCACGTGTTAAATGCTGTCTATGGACGTTTCCTTTCGGCCGCGTTCAGTATGGCTCAGCGGTAGGCCCTAGGCCTTTGGTTTCAAAGGTCGTGGGTTCGATCCCCCGCTCAGGCACTCTGACATTTAAGTCCAAAAGGCAACGTAAATAGGTTTGCATCTGTATTTAGTTTTAACTATAAATACATGCTTGAAACACATGTAACGATGGAAATTTTTAAACGAAAACAGTAGTGTTTTATCTTAAAATAGTATTGTTCATTTTACAACACATGATAAACACTCAAGTGTTTTCGCAATACTAAACTTTCAAAAACATGTGCTTTGTAAGAAGAATACTACTGTTTCACTTTAAACAGCGGTGTTGCTACTTTAAGCATGTGTAAATGGCTGCCACCAAGTTGCTACATTAGTTGTCAAGCTAATCCCACCGACTATGACTTCAGACGTTAAATGAAAAACCGGCGCATTGCTATGGATTATAGCAATTATCAGGTTTTTCATTTATCCTTTGATGTAATAGTCGGTGGGATTAGTTTGGCAACTAATGTAGCAACTTGGTGGCAGCCATTTTTGTTCTGATATCACTACTTTATTGCCTTAAACTTGGCGAGTTCTTTCGTCCTTGTGGGTTTTGTTTCAGATTATTTTAAACGTATTTCACGTCGACAACGCATATATGCAAACACGAATGGTTCGAAAGGTTTCTCCGCAGCCCTCTTATTAATGCCTTTATGTGTTTTTCAGCTAAAACGTCCATGAACGCTTTCAAGGTATGTCTAAAATACGTTTATTTTAAAACACATGTTTCTAAGCAAACCCACAAGTTTGAACTGGGAACCTCCGATTACTGCAGAGCCAAAAGATGGTTCACAGTAGAGGCAAATACCCAATAGCTTCTTCTGAATCCAGCAGAATGAATCTTAACATCTTTTAATGAAGCTAGTTACACTTTCACACCTTTGGCAAAATTACTTGCAATCTCTTTCTGCTGTTAAAGCGCACTGCCAGAGATTAATGAGATGTCGCATCTTCGCTCTTCCAAGCGTACGCGGGGCCCTAACGGTAGTTGCGGCTACTAACGCGTCTACAGTAATGCTTTTGCCTACGAAGCAGTACGAAGGCAAAGCATTAGTTGAGGTATTAGCAACCGCAGCTACCACTATAGGGTCCTACGTAGGCTTGGTAGAGGTAGGATGCGACATATCAACATCAAAAGGGATATACCTCCCAGCGCCATTTTTCTCGATCCTCCACATCAAGTACGGCCCCAAAGGTCTATTTCCTTACCGTTAGTCTTTCCCTTGCTGAAAATCCTTTTTTTTAATCTGGCGTCTAGGAGATTTTCTGTTGAATATAATGGAACTTTATTTACTAACGACCCGTCACTAAATGATGCATTGCGCGCGTACAATAATCATGACGTTTCATCTCTGTGTGTACATCTGCTAATTTTCTAATAATTACCATGAGATCTAAAATCTAATAGACTAATGCGGTAAAAATTAAAATTAATTATTCCAATAGATCGCCGAAGCAAAATTATAGGACACTAGTCTAGAAAATTATAAATTGTGATTTTAAAATACGAGAATCATTCCGGTTTGTTACGACACAATCGTTGACTTGATTCTGTCTCGTGTACTATTCACAAAGCCAACCAAGACAGCAGTTATGCGAGAAACGCAGCTATACCACCCCAGCCGACCTTGTCACTGTAATTGCTCGGATGATGATCTGCGCGTAGCTGTAATTTGGCACGCGGAATGTTATAAGGCAGGCCGGGTGTTCCTTTAAATTTCTAATCTCTGGTTTTGTTATTTTGTATCCCGGAAGTATAGTCGCGCGTCTCGGTATTCATGGCCGAACAAACCATTTTGATAGAAACTGATTCCAGCAAAAACGCCGTTTTAAGGCCACGTTTACGCAACGAGACCTTCTTGCTCGCCGACCACTATTTGTTAGTCAGTCGTTACTTATTTACGATTACTTTCCAGTTTTTACTATAAATGAATGCGGCAATGCATAACAAATTAAATGTATTATGAATAGCAACAAGGATAGAGAACAAAGTGCAATAGTAATTTTAAATATTGCTACAACATTGTGGTCATTTCTCGCTATTTCCAAAATTTACCATGCTCGCACAAAGAACAGCATCTGGCAGCGATCAGACGACGGTAGAATAAATAGCCGCTCGCAGCGAGAATTCGAAATCTAACATGGCGTCTATTTCGGGGTTATCGAATCGAAAACAGACCATCGAATGCTGGGGTTCAGAAATAACTCCACCGTCTTGTACTGCAGTAAAAATTGTTTTCTTGTTGTCATCATCGACGCTGTCATGCGTACACATTGTGCTTGGTGTCGCGCGGCGCTAGGCGAGAAGCTACGTCTGCGTCGTTGCCGTGGTTACTACGTATCGACAACAACTCGATAGCAGCATACTCCGGTAAAGGCAAGAAGCAGCCAGAAGAGCTAGTATTAACGAAGCAAACGCTAGTGAGCGAGAAACTGTGCGTTGCTAGTAATTGTTTGCCTTTCAATTACTACCTGACTTGGATTGGTTTCAACGCTAACGCTTTACGATTAAACGGGTCGCGTCCTGTGGAACGTTAACGATTTTTTACTTGCTTGAGTAACCCCTATTTTGCTGGTATCCTATATGACTTGAAACGAGTTATTAGTCTTGTCTAGCTTGGCTGCAGCCTCTTTATTTGGCAGCCTGAGCCAGTAAACCAAACGAGTAGGTCATCATAGCAACTTTCATCCCATCGTCCTTGAAGCACGATTAGCTAAGATAACCGACTATTTAAAATGTTGCTATAGTGGCGCCTTCTGTCTACTGGGTGGTCTATCACTAAAGCTGCCTCCGCTTTCGGGCTGCAATATCGGGACGCGCATCCAGCAGGAAGAGAACTTAAATAGTATTCGTCGAACGGAGGAGTCCCACTACATTTATCAGGACGTCAGACAGAGCGTTCTGTCCTGTAACTTGACCAAGCTCTGAAGGAAGGACGTCAACAAAAAGAGTTTTAGACAGTGATTATAAAGATATTGTTTAACAATTTCTTAGTCAAGTTGTCTTGTCGGTTATGAGGTAACCAATATTCAGCTGAAAACGAACGACTTTATTTTTTCGGTACCGCATTCCACCATTACATGAAGTATAGCGGCGCTGGTAGCTCATACGAGTAGTAAAGAACTACCAGAATGCAATTATTAATCGTTTAAACACAACATCCAGCTTTCATCCCCATTAACAATTAGATATATACATTGTTCTTTAAGGTTTACTCCATAATGGCCAAGAATTAGACCTTCGCTGCCCCAACATTTAGGAATTTGTTAAATTAGGCAGCAAGGAATATACCATGGAAAGTTTTCAAGGTTAACCGACATAAACTAACGTAAAATCATCAGCATCCTTGGGATGTGGGAACGGTCGTTAACTGTTGTTAACTGGAGTTAACTGTGATGGTCTTTAACAATTTGATAGCGTATGGATGGTGTTGCAGTTACATTTATTAATTCCATACTCACTCATGACAGAGTACATGCTTGGACCATTTTACATTTTTGTATAGGTCTATGACCCCCAAAAACCTCCCCAAAACAAAAACAAAAAACAATTTTTTTTTTAAAGAGAGGTAATATCATTCAAGAAAACAGTAGTATATATCTCTCTCTTTTCCGGTGTAGATATATACACCACCCCTCATCCAGAAATACATGAAGAAGGCACTGTGAAATGTTGAAAAACGCTGCACGACCTCAGGTGTTGCGAGATGTTGTTGAAACACCCATGAGAAAAATGGATGAATCAAAATGTTTGGTAACCAACAATTTAAAAAAAGTTTATACGTGGTGACTTATTTTTGCCGAAGAAATCAGTCTCTTAATGATAAAATGGTTTTAAAAATTTTTTTCTGGTGACGTTTTGATTAAAATATTTTGTGCCTCCACGTATTCAAGCCATATCACAACTCGATGAGGGATGCATTACACTATTTGCTGCCTAAGCTTCAATAAAAACTGTCACAGAAATTATTTGTTGATTTTTTTTTTTTTTACCCTTTGGTATTTTTTACCGCCCCGTCGTCTAAAAAATCTTCGTTTTACGATGTCATTACATCCCTTTCCATGCCATCGCTAGAAGGAGCTTTTTCTGTGTGGTTATTTTCTAGATTCACTCGCACTGCCTGTGGTCCTGGTGGTGATGTTGGCGATATGCTCCCCATTGGGATGTCGTGGTGACCCATCATGGCGGCATCCAGTGGAGGAAGGCTACTGGAAATCAAATAAAATACAAATTAGATTTACCTATTAATCGCCTATTAACAGCCCTAGCAGAGCTACGGCACCCCCCCCCCCCCCCCAAAAAAAAACAAGACAAACGCTTTAAGGTCAGAAATCATGATATTAATCATGACTTTAATCGTGATGATTTCTGACCTTCATGCATTTTAAATCGTTAAGTTTTCTGCTAGAAATTGAATAAACACCTCACACATTCAGGGAAATCAGCCAAACCCTTAACTGCGCCGAAATCAGCTTTTTTGCCCTGGCCTTTTTTGCATTTTGCGGCGGCGTCCAATGGCTTTTGAGCGAAAAAAAATTCTTGCCCGCTGTTGGTTGTCCAACACACAGTCACTGTCACTAGCAAGACTGTGGACACAGCCAGCGGCCGTGAGATGGGCAACCTACAGAGGGCAAGAATTTTTTGTTTAGTTCGAAAGCCACTTCCCAGTGCAGGAGCAGGGGCAAAAATGCAATCCACTTTCTTTTCCGAATGAAAAGATTTGGCTTGGGCAATAAAAACCCGTTACAAGGAAATTTATGACATTTGTGGACGAGTTAAGGTCCAGCCTGCAGTGTTCGCGTGTTGGGCAACCCTGAACAGTGAATTTTCCAGCTAAATAATGAAATACTTAGTATGATAGGAAAATACCCATACTTTGAGAAAGTAAATAACGTAAAACATGGGGCAGTTTGTAACCAGTGAATGCACGTTAAGCACAAAAGGCCGTTTTTTTTTTGGTTTTCTTTTGCTGGAAGGTAAATGAAATCAGAAATAAGCTTACTATTTTTCCGGGGAAAAAATTAAGTTGAAACGCAAAGAACTTTGTGGTGGCGAAATTAAAATCCGTCAAACAGAAGTTTATAAGAACAGAAAAGTGAAGGAGTGCACTTCAAGCTTCGATTAAACAGGACGGAAAGCCGACGGCTCAACAAGAGTTAAATAACTACAGATGCAAACCCATTTACGATGCCTTTTGGAGTTATATGTCAGACTGCCTACCGAGGTCCTACCACTGAGCCATACTGACACGTAGGACCTCAGCCTCTGGTTTCAAAGATCGTGGGTTTGATTCCCCACTCAGGCAGTCTGACACTTAAGTACAAAAGGCAACGTAAAAACGTTTGCATCTGCATTTATTTGAAGCTACGAGTTGAAAGTAGGGCAGACAGTAGTGAGCAAACTGAGTTCTGAGTTATTTTGAAACCCAACACAACTAGTAAACTTAAGAACGCTGAGTGAGTGAAAGTGAGTGACTTAGAGTTGAAGTGAAGTAATACTGGGAACCTGAAAGGTCTCAAACCGAAAATCCACTTCACCAGCAACAACAAATAAAGCGGGAATGCAAAAATTTTTCTTTTACCTTCCAGAGAAGTTGCGAGTACAAGTGACTAGCAGGAACGCTGAATACCTACTGTATCATGGCTTCAAGTACTGAGTAATTTAGGAATGGAAAATTCAGTAAAGAGGGTAACGATTGAGGGTTGCAGAAATGCACCCTTGGTGAAGGATTTAGGAGGAGGATTTGAACAATTTTTGGGGAGAAACAGAATTTCCGAGTCAGAAGAACTCCTTCTCCTCCTATCTTAAACATTCAGATGTAGAAAATAGGCGTGGTAACGCGTCTTTTACGCAGATTTTCAAAATTAAGGGAAATCCTAGCCAGTTCCTGAGGAGTTTTGCGAGAAAGTTTTAAGGAAGTTACAAAGACACCGAAATGGAGCACACAACACCACACAACCTCGTAGTGTTTCCCAACAATATGAGAATGCAAGATGACCATTGCACTTCGTACATTCCACCTCCAACAGACACCAAATCATGCTGTTGTAGTTGGTGGAAGTACATAGAATCCTCGTCCTTATTATTCACAAGTAGACAACTCTGACCGAGTGGATAAGGTGACGTTTGGTAACCGTGGTAAATGGCGATAACCAATACACCGGCAACCGGATGAAAACACTTGGGGATGTACTCGACTTCAGCATTACTACGATGAGTCAATGCCAGGAACAGAATGGCTGAGAGCAGAAGACCTCACAGCCAGTCTGTTAGGGCGTGGAAATGAACACCGGAAACGTAGGGGCACATTTTCAGGGAATGGCAATACGCAGAACCCCTATCAAGGACTCGGTTTAAAGCCCTAGAGGTCATCATGCCAAGGGTACGGTGATAAAAGAATTACCGTCTGAATTTCTGCTAGCCTTATCAAAAGCATTGCTTTGAACTTATCATTATTCCCCTGGCCGGCCATGTTATGGTTTATAGGACCATTTTGGGATTGGGACATGTTTGAATCAGAATTTAATTTGGAATACGAAGTCCAAATTACGAGACGGATCTTAAGCGTGAGCTTGAACAAAGAACTCAGCCGTATGATGAATCTTTATCAAGCTACACTCAATCCATCTGCAGATATTTCCCTAGGTTATGGTATAGAATCTGAAATAAGGATCATAATGGCAAATATGCACCACGGCTACAAGCAGCACCTAGAGGGTTGAAGGCGTAATACCCTGTGAGGATTGATGAGGGAATAACACGGGTTAGTAAGTGTTTGATTACCCAAAGAACGTATCGCCCACCCCCACTCGTCACTGTCTGTATAACCACGTCTGGCTTGGCAGAGCTATGCTCAAACAACACAAGAAAGCCCACCTATATATGCAAAACCAGGTCGTGTTTCATGCCAGTCAAACCAGCATGAGGACGACACCTAAGTTTCAGGGTGTGCTACCTGTAAGTATGGGGAAGTAACCAGATATGGTATCGAGCCGCCAGTACCAGACTGTCAGTGGTAGCAGTGGTGCTAGGAACACAAGCGCTGGTCATTAGAACAGCAGATGTACAGAAGGCTAGTGCCACGAAAGAGAGCAGCAACATAAAAAGGAAGGAAAACCTTTCCGTGACAGCGGTTGGACTTGTCACAAGCAGGGACATGGTTTCAAGCAATGTCCCGAGAAACCAAAAAATGGAGGAAACAGTCGTTAACTTGGTTAAACAAAGTTATAACCGGAAAAATGTTGGTTGATGAGCAAAGCTGGATTGTGGAAAGGTACGCGAAAACGTGTTTTTGCCCCAAACGTACAGCTTTTTAAGGGTCTAGACGAGGAAACTAAGTGTGGCGCTGTACCTTTAATCAACGTTAAAGTAGCAGGACAACCATACCATTCTTGGCCTTCCACGATCATTTCCGGCACCACAGTGTGAGCTTTGCAGCCAAAGGGCGTGAAGTGGCACAGGGATTACTGTGTAACTTTCATCCTGGTGGCTGGAAATGTATAAGGTGATGGGTACATGAAAGCAATGGTCAGGTGGCCCGCTGGTTGCTCTACTTTTTTATTCCTGGAAAATGCAGCTGATAGCATAATTTTTAGAAAGAAATTGCTTGGGTTGGATTAGCCTCAATCGAGACATCCAAATAGGCGACTGGCGTGTTGGTTCAGAAGAACAAGAAACCATTCTTTTTGGAAAGTTGAGCAGATGAAAACTGAACAACTTAAGCAATTGGATGTAGAGGTAAGCATCTAACATCATCCGGAGGGGGAGGCAGGGTTAAGCAGTCTCTCTCCTTCTTATCTACATGCATCATGCACACATCACTTCCTAATCTTTACTGCTGATGCTGGTTAGATCTGAATGCATCACATATATCTTCATGAATTCAACATTCATAGTCTCTTGCTGGCCGATTGATGGTTGCACTCTAACATGTTTCTTTTCTTAACTGATGAGGTTGCCTCTGCAGGCTTTGTATTATTTATGAATCCACATTATTTCATTACAGATGACCAGCCAAATGAATGAACCTGAACCTGAACCTGATGAATGAAAATGGATGAACCTCACTTACAACTTGTAAACGAGTAGAAAAAATGTGTTTTGACCTCATAGTGTTCCATGTGTTCAACTGGAACAACACTTTATATGCCTTGAAATAGTAGCCATTCGGTTGAGATGTTGTGGCCCTCTTTATTTTGTGGGCACTTGTGCACGCTCTCTCTCTCCCTCCGCAGATGCGTTGAGGGTATACCTTACATATAACATCAGAAGATCAGCCTCTGTCTGTCAGGCATGAGGACACATGAAACCTGGACGCGCATGACTTTGTTACGTGGTGCGCTCGGCATTGATGAACATGGTTACTTGGGCCTTTGCTTTCACAGTGGGGCTGAATCAACCACAGCAGAATGTGGGGCTTTTCACAAAGCATCTCGTTCATTTGGTAAGCGTTCTGATGCCAACCATTCGTCTGCCTCTCACATAATCCCTTACTATTTTGGCCACTTCCATTTTTTTCATTCTTCTGACTGTTCTTTTCCTGACATTGGTTGATCTCTTCTGGGTTTGTGTTTTTTTTTTTTTTTTTTTTTTTTGCAGTCGCCAGGGCATGTTGATATATTTCGGTCAACTTCCTCCCGTTTGCAGGAGCTGACATGGAGAGATGTGTGGTTGATGTTATGGCTACGGTACATGGTCGTTTTGATTTGGGTAAAAGTAAATTTGCATTACATGTGGAGTCACTGCCCCCTCAGTCTCTCACCAGCTGCATTTTCTGGGCTGATGCTGGATGGACTGATGCTGGGGAGTTAGAGGGGACGGGTGTCAATTCGTGTTGTTATACTTTTTAGCAGTTCCTCTTCTGTTTCGTTGTATCAATGCCCTCAACTGGGTGGACTGCAGTTTTGGGAGAGAGTCCAGCATTGAGGAGCTGGGTTTGGGGCAGTCTATCCTCTCCCCATACCTATGTTTCAGAACACTGATGATTTATATGATTTTATTTGAGCAGTCGTTTATAATATTACACAATTTCTCTAACGTATGATTTGATTTTAGATAGTAATTACACATCCGTCATGACTTTTGACTACTTGTTAGAACTGTAGTCACGTTAATATGTTTATATTGTTTCTTTGATAACGCATATATACATTTAATGGATATCGGCAGAAGTCTCTCTCTTTCTATTGTAGCATGATACAAGTGTGCAGTTGTGGCACACATTGTCGCTATGCATAATACGTATTTGATGTTTGGTAATATTACGCTATAATAAGTAATGATAATTATGCGTTTGCTGCACCTCTTTCCGCCCCAAATCCGACAACCATAAATAAAGAAATCACCAAGACACTAAAATTGCTGAAAAGGCGTTTGCATCCGGGCCTATGTTTACTCTTTATCCTTCCCAAACCACATACGAATACAAAATACTTTATTTTATTTACAGTGGCGCTACGGTGCCATACAGGCTTCGCATTAAAATTCCAATTTCGAAAAAAGTGCGTAACAAGCAGAAGTGAGTAAAAAAATACAGATGTAAAAAAAAAATACTTATTAAAAAATAATAATGATGTGTACCTTTTTTCCCTCCCCCTCCCCCTTCCCCGCCCTAACCTTCGTTGCAGATGTAGACGTAGAGAACTGATTACCTTTTTTTCCTGTTTGGCAGTCTGATGTGTGACTTTACAAATTTCGTGACTCTCTCCCTTTTGTCCGAATCTGTCACACTCCGTGATACTCCCACTATTGCGTAACGTCATCACTATGCTACAACGTCATCAACGGCATCAACCAACGTTGCAATAGTTCAGAGATACTGTATAAATCGTGAGTGGTCGCGGTTGCTAAATAATCAATTATTCTTACTCGATTCAAATGAGTAAAAAGTGCAAAGTATAGCAAACTGCCCAGGAAACCTCTAGATAAAATTCATTTGCCAATAACAACATGTATCCGCTTTCGTCATGAAAATGTCATTTGGACGGGTGGTCTTACTTACAGTTGGTCTTACCTCGGGCTGGACATTCGTGTTAGGACAGATGCAACTCCACCTCCGTGCAAAAGATTGCTGTGAATTGGACTAACGCTGGATGTTGTTGCCGCAGTTACGATGGCGGAGGCAGGCGTGTAGGATATAGTGGACACTTCTTGTTTGATTTCGTAATGATGTGAGTGAGTCACTGATAGGTTCACCTTTTCCACTGGAAAAAGAAATGGAAATTCATGGAATGGAAATGGAATACCAATAAATAAATTTCTTGTTTTTTTTTTTATATATATATGAACAAACTGATAAAATTGCTGAGAATTCGGTAAGTTCTACAGAAGAAAATGCTCCTAATGCTCGCGGGCATGGGTCTGTGAAATTATCCGTGAAGTGTGAAGTAATAACGCAGTTAAAAAGTCCTCGCATACGGGTAATATGAATTATTCTTAAGGTAAATATTTTATCTGTGAAATTTGAAGCCCTTGTAGAAGAAAATGAACCTAAGAAATCCTTGCACATGCGACCTCGAAGAAATTATCGAAGTCCTCGCTCAGGCTAATTACAGGTCGATTAAAAATTCTACTTCTAAAATTTGAAACCAGGCAGAAGAAAAAAGAAACCCACATGACGATACCGTGCGGGACAGTTAAAACATGCCAATTATTAGACTATAAAAACGTGTGTTTAATAATACATACATTTTAGACACACATAACAAATGTTTTTTAGAATTTGATAGCTGAAAAACATAAAAACAGTGTTTTTCAAATAGCATGGGCGTTTTTATAGTGTTGCAGACGGTAAATGCATTAAAACCCAAGCGTTTAACTTGCAACACTTTATCAACGCAACTTAAGCAACAAATGTGGCGACAAAAGAGTTAAAAATAAAACAGTAGGGTTTTTTACTGCATAGCGCGTTTTTTTTAAGTTGTCTACGTTTAACGAAAACGCTTGTGCTCATTATATGTTGTAAAATAAACACTTCTGTTTTAAAATAAAAGCACTACTTCCGTCCCTACATGTATTTTAATCATGAGTTTATTAAACTCTTGCAAACTGCTCACTAGCGTTTTTATTTTAAATGCTAGCTTTCAATTTCACGTCTAACACACTGTTGTTGTTTGACGCACACTCATAGCGCCAGGTAGGGAGAGGGGAAGAGGGACAATTTTACTAGGTAAATCCCATACATGCCACAATCGACATGAGCATGATACATCACAGGACTCCTCTCTTCCCGAAAATGCCTGGAGTCACTGAGCCTGGCTTCGAACCAAGGACCTCTGGCACATGAGACCTGTTATGCTAACCATCAGGCCATGTTGGCCTTCTGTCTGACACACTATAGTATACAACGCTAATGTTTTGAAAGTTTTCTTACCAGCCCAGATGCTATTTCTAAAGCGCTTTTACGCGTTTTTCAGCTAAAAAAAAAAGGCCTTAAAACACATTGTAGGTGTGCCTAAAATGGCTTTATTTCTAAACACGTGTTTTTTACCTTTACAGCCTAAGTTAACTTGGTAGAGTTGCCACAAGTGCTATGGCTATTCTTTCGTATCTCAGTTACAATTTTGTACATTCTGAAGAAACTGTGCCCAGGCAATGCACAGCTCATGTACCAACTCAGCCTCGACACGCGAACTGCACTAGCACGATCCAGTGTGTTGCCTGGTGGTATACAAGCTGTGTCAAGAATGTGCATACTACTAACTGCAAACAAAGAGGATATAATCACCAAATAAAGAATGAAGTGTGAAAATCCAATAAGGTGCACGTGGAAAAACACTAAAAGGCGACGTTTCTGCTCTGAATACGAACCGTTATCAAGCTGGCAAATTTTAGCCAAAGGACCTATTGTCAGATTCGCACAAGGTTCTTAAATTCCTTGAAACTGCTTGAATATGCTGAGGAAAAATTCCAGGCTTTGAATTCCTGGGAATTGTTATCTGCATCCTTGAAAATCCCTGAATTTAATTTTTTTTTGTCATAATTTAAAACAATGCCCTAGTTTTGAGCAAGATAAAAAATAAAACTTGCAACATGTTTCACATAACTTGCATGTTTGTCGTAAAATGTTTCTGAGCCGATCTTTTATACATTTTGTTGCTCCACACGGTTGGTTTAACCACTCATCAGCTAGGCTTTTAAATCCTCCGACTTCCCTTCCCCCCCCCCCCCCCTTTTCCCCCATTTTTTTTCCCCTATGGGCCCCCCCGCCCCTCCCCCCCCCCCCCCCCCCCCCTCACCGGTGGTATTTTTCAGTTACTTTTTCCCATCACGCGCATGACTAAAACCTGAACATGTTTGGTGAGAGGTTGCCGGAAAATTTGTTGATTAACAAGTGTCCTTGAAAAAATTTGTATTTGTCTTTTGAGAATTCCTTGAAAAAAATTACATTGGATTTGAAAAAAAAGTCCTTGAAAGTGCTTGGATTATATGTGAATGACGTTACCAGGTTCTGCCCTGACCTAGGTTCTTTTTATCATTTTGAACATAATGTTTTTACTATTGCTTTAGTTGTTGGTTTGTGCATTTTTTTTATCTAAAGTGTATTTTTTTTATTGTGTATCGACTTTAGCTCCTTTGGCTAAAAAAATTGTCTTGCTTGATAACGAGTTGTAGTCAGACGTGAAACGTCGCTAGATTTTAATGTTGTTCCATGTGCACTTTACTGGATTTTTATTTCTTCATTAGACCTACTATACTGCACACACTTTGTACTACTAACACAAATCGTATGGTCGCTAAGATTGCACGCTGTCTCTTCACAGCGTCTTCAGAGAATGTATGCTAGGTTGTGAGGCTATTGGCCTACCTTCATTAGTACCCGAACCCCACCCAACCCCCTTTCAAATACCACCCTGTACGTAACCATATCAGTGATGAGTTACAGTACAAACTTTAAGGTTAATTATATAGGCTATGGTTTTAGAAATAAATTTTAACGAAATTACAACTAAATTTCAACGCTGCTTCATGTTTTGTGGCCTGGGCACTCATCAGGCATCTGCCTTGGAACGGAATGTTTTTCAACCTGAAGTGAATTAATAACGAAGTGCAAAACGAGACGCAATAAAGAGAAACAAACAAATCACTGATGGGAGCTGTTTCGTACGGTCGGGACTCTTTTTTTCTATTGTTTTCTGATCGGTGAAACAATTTTCAGATACTTTGATGCCTCACAAATTTCAATTTCTCGTTAAACTTGCACGAATTGAGCTACGCTTAAGTCTCGTTGCACTCCCAAATGACCTAAACATGCCTAACATGCCTAGCAGATGCAAATCAGTAGTTTTAGCACCGGCGCCGAAGCCGAAGCGTAGGCTACATTAATCATGAATCTCAGTGTTACTGACACCAATCGATTCAAGAAAATTACACAAGTGAAAAGGCGGCGCGTATTAGTTTCATAGAAACAAAAATGCAAGAATAGATTACATCTTTGTGTGGATGAGGTTTGCATGACGGGCTTGGTCTTCTACTGCGGAAGGAAGGAACGATGGGTAATGGAAGAAGGGCACGTCAGTACACGTGTTATTTGTGTCCATTGACGAACAAATTCCGGGCATAATTTAGGCCAACGACACACAAATAGCTGAAGACGTAAAATCCCCCCAAAAAAATCATCTAAAGACCATGATGGGATTTGGAGGGAAAGGCGCAGTAACATGGAGGTATTGAAGTATATGGCTGAAGAACTACAGAGATGCGGCTAAAGAGTCACAGAGATTAGATCCAACAGATGCTGCTGATAATCAACAAAGCATAGTTTAGGAAGTAAATTTAGCAAATACTGAATTTCTAATACGATCTTTGCGTCGTGTGTAATTACCAGTTCCAGTTGGCCGACGTATGCATTTTTTATTTTTATTTTCTAAACTTATTACATTTTACTATTACTTAACAACTCTTCCACAGTCATTTAGTTTTACCTACCTGGCGCGTATTCACGAGCTTGTGACTTTGGTATTACAGGTTTAGTGTCACCGGAAGTCGATGCAGCTACTGATCCCGCACTTTTAGGTTTCCGCTTCCGGGTCTGTATGCCTTCTTTTTTCATGGTCAGTGGGCGGCTAACCTGGTAAATGATAAGAAAAACAATTGATAGGATATTAGGCTGCCTTCGTTTGACAAATTAATGAGTAGGCTACGGCCAGGAATACAACTAATAGGCTGTATAATTTTAACACCTTGAGAACAATAACAAGAACGAAAAATAAATAAATAAATCCACCGACGAAAGGGACCTTTGTGACAAGTTCCTGGGAACACAAGCACAGCGAGCAAAACACAACCGAGTGGGAAATAACATGGCCTCCAAGCCTAAAGAAGACGAGATCAAATTGCTTAATCGATATAAGTAATGGTTTCCAGCGTGGTACAGTAATAATATTAACTAGGAAAAAAGCATTCCAGCTCATATCCCCATACTCACATCTGTGAAGGTACACAAATAAAAACAGATTATAGTTCACTCCAAAGCAGCAAACTCAGTATAATTTTAACTCCAATTCCAGGGAACAAGGACTGTTTTTTACTCAGCGGTTAGGTCAGAATGAAAGCAGTTTGTTTTTTAAATGTTTAATGTTTGTGTGCGTTTAATTTGTGTATTATACAGGCTTATTTTAATGTTTGTCTGTGTTTGTTGTTTTATATTTTAAGTGTGTTTCGTGTGAGTGGTTATATGTGTATATTTTGTGTGCATTTGTAATTTGTGAAACAAGCAGACTCGTAGTTAAGATAGCTTTTTTTTTGCCTCTGTTTGTGTTTTATGGTTTCCGTTTTAGTTCTAGTTCGTGTTAGTAATATGTTTTCACTTTGTGTATGCATTTTTAATCTTTCAATATTGTAAGCGTTTTGCTGTTGTGGTGTATGTTTTGTATGTGTTTTTGGGTTCCGGTTTTCGGTCTGCTATGTTGTATTTGTTTGTGTATTTTTTTTTTGTGTGTATGTATAACTGAACGGGTTAAATATTGACGGCAAAAAAAACATGAATTTTATTGTCTTTGCTCTTTTTGCTATTCTTTTTCAGAAAATTCATAAAGAACACTAAAGTAGCAAGAATTCTGCATTTACTGGTGTTGAACACAACCTGGAAAGAAGGAAAAAAACTGCCCCGACCAGGACCCGGATGCAACACCATCCGCTTATGTGGATGTCCCTATAGCAGATCTGTTCGTGATTGCAAGTCGATTATCAACGATCGATTATCAGCGATGAGAGAGCCGCTGTTGAATGAATGAGCTTCGGATTCTATTGCATATTAATAAGAAATTGAAGTATTTTAATACCGTACAATGCAATGCCACGTTGCCTCAATGATAGTGCCTCGAACATGTTTATTAGACAACCCCTTCCCCACACAAAAAAAGAAAATACTTAACGATTGTTTAATCTAGCCTAAAAATTGTTCCGAACACCATCGTGTTTCATATGCCCGAATCAGTTATTCCTGAGTTGTGTGTCTGTTTTCGCACAGCAGGACAAACGAAATGATACACTTTGAAAATACCAGCATAGGCTGTATTTCGATCTCCCACTTAACAAAATCCCGGTCGCAAATACCTACTGCTTGAGTCTTTATTTTGAACAGCACTTTGCAAAATTTTAATTTGCCGTATATTTCCCTGTAATATTTGCGTACAATGACGTACATTTTATGTATGTTGAGATATTTACCATATAGGGAACATAAATTCTTGGAGTGAATAAATATACTTCCTATTGGTCGCATATTTTTATTCCGTTCTATTGTCAGAAATTGTTTTAATTGTTCACAAACGAGGGCGCAACAAGATAACAGATTTTTCAATATAAGTAAAATACAGAATTTAGCGAAGAAAACCGTAGCAATGGATATTAATAAATATGCAAAGAGGTGTGAGCTAAGAAATATAATTGTAGAAGGAAGTCAAATAAGGAGAAAGGAAAAAAAAAATTTCGGAGTCATTCTGCAAAATGACTTGAAGTGGGAGAATTCGGTGATAAAATGAACACTCTTGGCCAAATGATCTTACAGCATGTTGGGAGTGTCGTTGGCAAGGAGGAGAGAGTATATTTTGTTGGAAACATGCGCATTTGAGCAGTATGGGGTGGAATTTAGTGGGCACATGCAAAAGAGTCGGCAATCTTAGCAAATCCAATAAAATTAGTCTCTCGATTTCACAAGTCGGCAAATGCGGTTTACACCCATCCAACTTTTGGTCTTCCTGACGTCCCGCGATCGCCCGACCAACGTAATGTTTCAGCGAGTGTTCTTAAACAGAGTTCCCACCAACCCGGGAGAACCTGGAAAACTCAAGGAATCTAAACTACGTTTGAACCTCAGGGAAAACTCAGGGAATTCTCCGATTTTTCGCAAAAAAAAAAATTTGAAAAACTCAGGAAAAAAAAAACAAAGCCACAATTTTAGGCCTTGTTCTAAGTGCATTAAACACATTTTGATATGCCATTGTGGTAAAATAAAATGTATCTTTGTACTTCTGTGTTAACATCTAAAAAAAAATCATTAAATTGGGTTATCCTTTTACACGAAGTGAACCGTAAAAACAAGTAAAACTGGTAAAATGTGTGGACAGATTTCCTTCCTGAAATTTTTGGCAAATAACCTGGAAATTAACCTCAAATACTATGGAAAACCTGGAACCCTCATGGGAGTTATTTCCGAGGTGTTTTGGTGGGAACCTTGTTAAATGCAATGGACTTTTCTATTTGCCGCATTATGTTTGTGATGCGTAAACGAGTCTTGTTGCATTCTTCTTTTTTTTTGCATCAAAAGCCTGTAGGACTTGCCTATTGCCGGCTATTTTTTCGCCCTGCACCGCCATGCCGTAAATTCCGTAATGCACTCTATTCAACAGCAACAACAACAACTAACAACAGCCAAGCCAGGTCTGACGTCTCATTTTCTGTGTGGCGTCATCGGCGTCTGCCTCTTCGTCTGTAGCAGTTAATGGAAACGATGCCAGGGAGTCTAGAGTCGGAGGCCCAGACCCACGTGCCGTCTTATCGACAACTTAAGTCCTCCCACCCCCACCCCCCTTACTCAACAACAACCTCCACTGCACTGCCACTTCGTAAAGAAATTTTGGGGGGGAGGGGGTGGGGTGGGGAGTGGGAGTTAAAGAACTCTTCCCATGCAACGCGGACCACTTCCCACAAGGCCCGCAGGCTCAAAACAGACTCCCAAGTCTGATGGAGAGGCCATGTTGCTCGAACGCTGATGAGAACGAATTATTCATCACAAAGCACTTGGCCATCAAGCCGAGACGGAGAGAGAGTGAGTGAGTTTTGCTGCTCCTCCACTCCTCCCCCTCCCCCCTCCCTCGCCTATTCTCACTCCACACCCCTAACTACCGATTTAGCTTGGGCTGGATCATGAGAGTGTGGGTTAGGCTACTTTGCACTCTAATCAAAGAAATATTACAGGCATGTTAGCCTGTTTACGTCAGGTAATAGGCTAACAAATGGTTATATCAGCCGAAATAAATAGACCTAACAGGTAACTTTGTGTATAGATCGAGTTCTAAAGTTACTACCGGGACAAGAGAAAGGGTTAAAGGGGGATTGCCACCACATGACAAGCTGCAGCATCTACAGCCATTTGCCGCTGCCTAGTTATATCTACCCCGTACTTTCGACAGGCGAAGGAACAACAAATAAATTTCTTTTTACACACATAAAAACCAGGTCCTCTTTAATTATTGAGTGTAAAGTTGGTGCGTCCACGTGCACCAGGAAGCAAGCGGTAAAGTTTAGCCTAACAACATCACGCGCGCTTTTTTCTATATATCGACCGTTTTGAAACGCAGATTTTGAACCGCTAAATGGGCGCCACCTAACGACAGTGACATCGTTAACCTTGATCGCTTCTCCATGGTGAACGTGAATGCACTAACTTTACATTCAATAATTAAGGAGGCACGTGGATAGTTTCTTGTGTAAAAAGAAATTTCTTTGCACGTTCCTTTTGCTTGTTGAAATCAAGTAGTACGTATAGCAGGGCGGCTTAGCACTATAATCGTGCACTTTCGTATACAAACAAATAAATTGTAATGAATGAAGGTATTAATATACAAAATAAGAAAATCTATGGAATCACGCTGAATTTCATATGACGACGTCATAAATTAAAAATAGCTGCCAGAAAAAAAAAACAGTTTTTTATCTATAACTCCTTAACCGGCAACAAATCAGAAGCACAATGTGAAGCAAAAACGTCCAGCAAACAATTTTGGACAGGAAAGGTGGTATTCATCTTTTATGTAAAAGCAACCCTCGAGCCATATAATCGTATTTAAAGTATATCACCCTTATTAAGCGTGAATGCTTCTTTTTTTAATGGGTTATTATAGGGATATTCGTGTTCATAGTGCTCTTGCGATCCCTGTAATTGCCCGAAATGGACAAGCTTAGGATTTTCTGAAAGGTGGGGATCTATTCTTTCCATCATCTTAGCCGAAATTGTTTAACTTAGATAGGGACCGTCCTACGCACATTTAATGGTGAAGTGATAACGACATAGTGGCGCAAATGTATGGTGATTTTCGAATTCAGAGTGCTCTTGTGACTCCTCTAATAGCCCGAAATAGACAAGCTTAAGATTTTCTGAAAGGTGGGTATCTATTCTTTCCATCAATCCTAACCGAAAGTGTTTAACTTAGATAGGGATCGTCCTACGCTCATTTAAAGGTGAAGAGATAACAACGTAGTGGCGAAAGCATATGGTGATTTTCGAATTCACAGTGCTCTTACGACCCCTCTAATAGCATGAAATGGACAAGCTTAAGATTTTCTGAAAAGTGGGGATCTGTTCTTTCCATCAATCCTAACCGAAATTATTTAGCTTAGAGAGGGACCAACCTATGCTTAGTTAAAGGTGAAGAGGTAATGGCGTGACAGCGAAAGCGTCTGATGAATTTCAAATTCAAAGTGCTCTTGTGAGCCCTCTAACAGCTCGTATTGGACATGCTTAAGATATTCTGAAAGGCTGGGAGCTATTCTTTCCATCAATCCTAACCAAAATTGTTTAGCTTAGAGAGGGACGAACCTATGCTTAGTTAAAGGTGAAGAGGTAATGGCGTGACAACGAAAGCGTCTGATGAATTTCAAATTCAAAGTGCTCTTGTGAGCCCTCTAACAGCTCGTATTGGACATGCTTAAGATATTCTGAAAGGCTGGGAGCTATTCTTTCCATCAATCCTAACCAAAATTGTTTAGCTTAGGTACAAATACAAATATCAGCATTCCAATGGTACTTTGAAATTCAAAATAGCCTCTACACCAATTACAGCTACATCTTAAAATAGGCGTAGGACGGTCCCTACTTAAGTTAACCAATTTCGGTTAGGATTGATGGAAAGAACAGATCCTCACTTTTCAGAACATCCTAAGCTTGGCCATTTCGGGCTATTAGAGGAGTCGCAAGAGCACTGTAAATTCGAACATCACTATACTCTTTCGTCACTACGCCATTATCTCTTCATCTTTAAATGAGCGGTCCCTATCTAGTCAAACAATTTCGGTTAGCATTGTTGGAAAGAATACATCTCCACCTTTCAGAAAATCCTAAACATGTCCATTTCGGGCAATTAGAGGGCTCGCAATACCACTTTGAACACGAATATCCCTATAAGAACCCACTGGAAAAAAAAGGAGCGTTCACGCGAAATAAGGGTGATATACTTTAAATATGGTTTTGTGTATCAATGGTTGCGTTTATGTAAAAGATGTTAAACACTTTTTCTGTCCAGAATTATGTGCTGGACGTTCACATTGTGCTTTTGATTTGTTGATGGTTAAGGAGTTACAACCAAAAAACTGTTTTTTACTGGCGGCCATTTTGAACTTATGACATCATCATACGAAATTCTGTGTGGTTCCATAGCTTATCTTGTTTTGTATATTAATACTTTCATTCGTGCCGATTTATACGTTTGTATCACAAAGTGCACGATTAAACTGATTTTGGAAGCTAAGACGCTCTACTAGTAGAACAAATAATGGTAGATGGTGCTACCGTGCTGCAACCAGTCAATCGGTGAATATCCACTTTTAATGAGAGCGTATAACTCATGAGGTGTTCGTAAACAGGGCGGCAAAGTCCCCTTACTCAGTCCTGTGGCAACTTCGAAACCGAGTAGCAAGCATGGCTTATAGTTACGGTGCTATAATGAAACGCACAATAGTTTTCAGGTAACAGAAACGGCAAGTTCTGTTGCAATACGTGCTTCACGTCGGCCGATCAAAATAACTTGTAGTTGATGATATCGCTACTTTTTAAGGTCGACCCTCTTAGAAAACTTCGCGGTTTCTCTTATACTATAGTTTTGGTTTTCACAGCGGACAACGTACACGACACCGCACTGCATGAACGAGTTACCCATGCATTTTAAGAAACTCGAAAACTAACAAGAGCGTGCAAACTGAAATTTAAAAATGAATTAAAACTATAGAACATTTTTAAAGCGAATTTAATAAACAGTTAGTCAATAATAAAGGGAAATATATATATATAAGTTTAGTTTGATGGTTAAAGACATTTATAATGAAATGTAAATATTAACAATTAATGAATATCGAAATTGCTCCCACAAACAAGTCTCGTGCCTTTTGTATGTTTGTTTGGATTTTGCTTGGCTTCAGCTGACGTGTATACATACACTTGAATAAAGCTATTATTATTTATTTATTTATTTATTTATTTACTCGTTGCCGGTTGTCTCTTTTTTTTCCATCAACTCATAAAACTTTGCTTGTGCCGTAATGGCATTTGTTATTCGTTAAATTTTATTCTTTATGACTATGATGGTGCCTTGAAAAATGTCCTTTTTCTTGAAAACGGTGGGTTTCGCAACTGAAACAATACGAACTTTCATAAACTTTTCGAACCACTCAGCGCTGAAGCTCCGTTTCATTGAAGTACGGTAGTTCATTAAACGCTCCGTGGTGAATTTTCCGATGCCTCAGCGTGACGTCACCGCTGAAGCATCAATTATATACTATTTGACAGAAGGAGCCGGTTTTTCTGCTGAATTCATTCACCAAAGATGGCGTACTTCCAGTAGTGCTTCACTAAGGTTATTTACGTAGATGTTATCTACCCCAAAACAAAACTTGTTAAGGATTCCCGCCAAGCCTTTTGGCCGTGTGAAGTCGTGATATCAAATGCCAAGCTCTTTCGCCAAGCTAATCTCACCGAGTAATATTTCGAAGGTTAAATGAAATATATGACAATTGCTTACTGCGCAATTTTCAATTATTTCATTTAACGTTTGAAATACTCGGTGGGATTAGTTTGGCGAAAGAGCTTGGCGTTTGATATCATGACGTCACACGGCCGAAAAGTTTGGCGGGAATTCTTAACAAGTTTTGTTTTGGGGTAGATATCAGATCTTTTTGTTCCAAATTGATGAAATCTAATTTTTTTTTTTTAGTAATTATGACGTGGAAACACTAATCTAGTTTTCTGGTCCATTTCCTGTTTTTTTTTTTTTTGGCTTTCGTTATATTTTGAGCACAGCAGTCACCTTTTTTCATACGATCAGTATTTCTTAGTATTGCAATATAGTACAGTATTGCAATATCTCCTTGCAAATGCAAGGATTTATTTAATATTCAGTTTGGCATTGTTGCATAATAACAATGTTTAAAACAATGTAAAAGAATCAATTTGGAGGTTTGGAGCTCCCTAACCCCTGAACCACTTGATCAATTAGAAAGGTCCATATGAAAAAGGCACATCTCCAGAACAATGCCTGCAAAATGAGCTAAGAACCAGCTTTATTCACCGCATGGAAGAATTTATTTTCGTGATACAAAAAAGGCGTTAGTAGTACGTAGTATGTAATTAGGCAAATATCAACGTTATTCCGTCGTTTTTTCAACAAGAAATCGGTAAGCTGTATCATTAATAGTGACTTTTATGTTGTCAGGCCCAAAGTTTCCCGATTAAACAAGTTTTAGCCTTTTCTGTCGCATTGTTATTTATCCTCATATGCCTGAAAATAGCCAAACTGCCTTAGCTGTAAAAACACAACGTGTTGTCCATGCTCATATATATTTTATCTGGATAGGTGTTATCGTTTATCATCTTGGCGGGCGATACACTAGCGTGTGTCTTGATTAGCAACTGGTGAAGATTATCGTCCCCCACGCAGTATCCACACTAAACTAAACGAAAGCAACAAGTTACTCGACCATAAGTAATAAACGTACTTATCGACCAGTATTTAACGTATAGCCTACCTGCTTGGCAACGGCCATGACAACAGCAAGGATGATGGCTGAGCAAATGACGGTTAGCCGAAACATTTCTTTCCTGATACTTGCCTCCATTTTACTCATCGACCACTAAAAGGATGTCGATTTTTGTGTCATCGGTCGGTGGGTGTATGAAAATGCCCATTGAATATGTGGCCGAGAGAGTGAAGGGAGCAAGGGAGAATGCTAAACTGAATTTGGAGTAGGTGTTGAGTCTTTTGGTCTGCTAGTGTGTTTGACTGATAACGTTCACTATTTTGTTCTGTATTGGTTGAAATTTCACGGCAAAGGCGCTTTGGTGAATGAAATGCAAAAATTCAAAGATCATTTGATCGAATCCCCGTGTTGGCACCTGCCTTTACCAGATATTTCTTTTTCTCTAAAAAAGTCTGGTAATGTTCAAATTTGAGCCGGTTCAGCCATACAAGCATTAAATTGCTTCGGCTGACTTAAAACTCAAATTAATTTAAAAAAAAAAAAAATAACAACTTTTCTTATTTGGTTACATTGTATTCTATTACTCGTATTTTTCTTATTATCTTTCTTATTAACTTGTTAAACATGCTTTGTTTGATTTGAAAACCTTGTTTTCCACATTAATATTTTTTTTTTATTCCTAGTTTACTCCTACGATTTGAACATTTTTGGGAGAGTCGATGCAGGGGCCTTCCTCGAATCCACATAAGATTTTGGGAGGATATGCAGCGGGTTTTTCTTTGTCGAGATTTGTCGATATCAGGTCGTGAAATTCATTGATTTCTTCGTCGACACAATACTTTTTAAATTATTTCCTTATAAGGAAGGTTTTTAGTACGTGAAAAAGCCTTTTTCAGTGCTGTAAAAAGCCGTTTCACGTAGAAACCATCCTGATAAGGAACACATTTAAAAAGTATTGTGTCGTCCAAGAAATCAATGAATTTATCAGATGCCGAAAAAGCCGTTCCATATACAGAGGTGTTTTTTTTGTATAGAGGTTTTTTCACCATATGAACAGAAAGAGGCCAACCAAATTGTTAAAAAGTGTTCTTTATAGGGAGAAGTTCCTTATGTGGAGGGGTGTTATATCGAGAGTCTACTGTAGGCCTGCAAAGGGGTTTAATCGAAGTTTTGATGTTTGTCCAAAATAGCCTAGAGTTGATTCAGATCTTGACTGTTCTACACCATCTCAAACCCCGACATTCGTCCAGTTCCAGGAGTATGGCGTGAAGGATCCGTCGGAGCCTCCAAGATTATTCTACTCCATTTTGAACCACTCGATCGTAGATGGCGACCACCGGGCGACCAGTTGGCGAATGGGTGACCGTTTTTACTTTTGCGGAAAACATACATTAAACATAACGCTGTGTGTAGGTTCATTACCCAATAATTATGCGAGAATAATATCATGTGTGCTGCGATTAGTCCAAGAACGTGTCACTTCGCAAGCAGTCCGTAGTATTTAACCGAACTTGAAGAAGGAATGAGTTTTGTAATAACACCCAGGCTGCCTGGAATAGAAATTGCACGTCTTGTCTCCTGGCTCCACGCTAGTTCTCGCACATGCTGGGGGGGGGGGG
>JAHWFP010268361.1:0-31667 GCA_023313725.1 Lithobius niger | reverse complement strand
GGGGGGGGGGGGGTTACTATCTTTCAGCACTCCTTTGGTAAAATAACATTTTGGCAACGTTACATCAAAAGCCTGGGATGTATTTTTTTTTAACAAATTAATTTTTATTGGAAAGTTGTATCAACAAAATTTCAATGTCTAAAAAAATGTATTGTGTTACTCCTTTTTTTTTTTTGCGGGGCTGGGGAAGAGTACGGTCCTGTGTTGCTCTATCCTCGTCATCTGTTTTTGCTAGGGTCAAACTGAGAAAGGGTTAAAATGGCGGTGATTAAAGCCAAACTTCAAGTCTACACCCAACAAGATTTGTGGGCGAAGTCTCTAGTTCGGTTCGGTCTTATTTAATTTATTTAAATAAGGAGTTTAATTAATTTTAATTAAAAATTTTATTTAACCTATTTTTATGACCTTGCCTGATGATTGCCCCGTGTGTAGACAGATATTCGTAGTATAGGCTGATTTGTTTCAAGGATTAGTACAGTAATTCAGACTTTACAGACTTTCGTTCAGATATGAACAGGATCAGTGTTTTGAACGTGACTGACTATCACACCATCTTGAAGACGGCACTATTGATTTCAGAAAAGTGCTGTGCAGTAACTTCGAAACGATAGGTACTAATAATTAAAGTATTTTTAGCACATGCCTGCTACGTAGATACGTACGAGAATTTGCGAATTCTCTCCCGGAGGCTTTGGCGCTAACGTAGTTTCGCTGGATAAGCACTATCTGCCGATCGGGCATAAATTATGTTAATTTTCATTTCCAGCTGTCGCGGCTTCTTTTCGGTTGTGCAGTTCTTGTGCTCATGTTTAGGCATACCGAGCACGAAAATTCTTTCTTCAAACTCGACTGGCTTATCTCTGTGCAAGGATCGTCGTTTTCAACTTTTTGAGGGCATTGGCTGACTGGTTAACTCTGCATCCAATAAAAAGAGAGTAATTTCCTGCCCGTCAATTCTGCTATTTTATGATTCGCTGGTGAGATACACGCGGCCCCGCCTACCAACCACGCAGTCAAGTCGGCGCCAACCAGCGGTCATTTAACTTCTCACTCGGTCTCGGCCGCGTGACATGAGATTGAGATGCAGTGGCATAACGAAATTGGCCTGGGCCCCTATGCAAAACTTCAGTGTGGGCCTCCCCAACCCCAACCCCCCCTCCCCCCCTCCATCCCTCAGTACTTTTTTTTTTAAACAAGTACTGAGATTTCGGCTCCATGAAAAGGGCTGAACCGATTTTCATGAAATCTGGTGCTTGGAGATTTTTACCACAGGGGCTTGTCACAAAATACGAGTAGGCCTGCAGAACGAAAAACAAAACGAAAAACACAACAAACACAACGTATTGTGTTGTGTTTTTTTTTTCGTCCTGCCGGCCTATTCGTATTTTGTGACGAGCCATTGTGATTTTTACAAAATATTTCGACCAAATCTAAATGTCATCAAAATTAGTTGTTCAGCTAACACTGTCCAGGCGACACTCAAGATGATGGATGTGTGATACAGTGTCTTGAACATAAAAACTTCTTTATAGTGAGGTTAGCAGATAGAACGTGTTCCCATGCTCTCATTTGACTTTTGTTTATTTATTTGTAGAACGTGTTCCCATGCTCTCATTTGATTTTTGTTTGTTTATTTGTCATATTCAGCGCAACTCTTCATTAGGCATGAACTTTTTTTTATATGCGGATTTGTTAATTATGGATAGTCGCAGAACAGGCGGGCTCCCTAGAGGTCAGGACCCGTGCGCACTGCGTACCTAGCATACCTATACATGACGTCACTGATGAGAGCAGGGGGAGAGGTCACCTGTGGGGGACCTATTGAAATTTTTTCATGATGACTGATTTCTACGCGAAGTGCCATAAGAGAGGGGGCCTTCATGGCCCTCCCAGTACGCCCCTGGATGAGAGGGGATATCAAACGTCACTGATATTGACGAAATGACATAAACAATCAGAATAATATGTGACCGCTTTTGGTTGCGCAATAATTATATTATCTTACAATGCCAGTGTGATTAAAGGGATTCCCCGTCCCTTCCCCCCCCCCCCCACCCCCTCGAGTTTCGACTACCACTTCAAGGATAAACGTAGAAAAAAAGCACTTATTGCAGCTTAAAATATTCTGAACGTTAATGTTTGAAACATTGCAGAAGCCTTAAAAAATTGCTGAAATATTTATTGTTTTACAGGGTTCCCAAAGAACTTACAGCCACATCTCCCCCCCCCCCCCTCCACGCTTACTGCATCCGTTGGCTGAATTTCTCGGAGACCATCTAGAATTCCAATTTGTCTTGCTCCTCTCCGTTCAACAATCGCTTAATCCCGTGTCTTTAGGGCAGAAGCGATTCCCCTTCCATTTTGTTGTGTCTTTTGTTAGTTGTCACACGAGCAGTTTTTTTCCTCTATTCCCGACTGCCCTCAGGGTTAATAAACACTCCATATGGCTTGCTTTCTGTACATCCAGCTTCACCCCTTTTTCTGGTATGCATGGCATGCGTTCACCATTGGTTTTTGTCAGTCACGTGAGAAAAAGTCGGTCAAGGGCTGGCCGCGTTGCCTGGCCATCGAGTCATGACGACTCTTTAATTACTCCCAACTCATGTCGTCTGTCCCCTGTCACACGAGTCAACTTCCCCTCCTGACCCGATTTTTAGTCGTGTCAGGAGTTAAAATCTTCCCGTCTGACATGGGCTTTAAGGTGTTAAGTGACGAGGCTGAGACAAATCATGCTATCCCTCAAGGTATTCCACACAGGGGCAACTCTTGAGGCGAAAAAGGATTTCCTACAGTTGAGATTAAGATTGGGGATCACAAGTTTAACTTGGTGTGCCCTAGTTCTCGTCTCAGGAGGCTGCTAATCTCGAAGAAGGGTAATTCAAGTGGCAGCATACAATGTACAATTTTCTAGGTCAAAATTAAATCGGCCTCGAGTCCCCGCAGTTCAAGTGTGACCAATTTTAAAAGTTTCAAATGTTGGTTGTAGGACTCCTTACTCAAACCGGGGAGAGATCTTGTGTAGCGCCTCTGAACTGATTCAATGTGATTGATGTCTTTTAAAAGGCTTGGTGACCAGACCTGGCACACATACTCAAGAATTGGGCAGATGTATACCTTAAAGGCCCAGAGATTTGTATTTAAATTCCCAGACGTGAAGTAGCATTGGACTGTAGCAGATCTGTGATTGGCCATCTGTGGTGGAATCACAGTGTGTAGAAAACTAGAGATCCGATTGAACCAAACTCTGAATTCCTTTAAATTTACTGTGGCCACTTTCAAGTTCAAACTGCCGACAGAATAATTCATAAAATTTGTTGCTTTTCCCACACAGTAGTTCTGGCACTTGTTCTGAGAGAGAGCGATATTTGCCATCCATCCCCAAAAGGATCACACGAAATCGATTTCACGTTGAAGCTGCTATCTATCCGCCGCCGAATTGATTGGGGAGTCCTATTTTCAGTCACCATCAAATTTTTCTTGATTCACGAATGTGTCAGATCATTAAGGAAAAATATGAACAACACTGGACCGAGAACCGATCCCTGTGGTACACCGCTGATTATTTTAGTTACATCAGAAAAAAAATTCACGGTCGTTCACTACACGTCATGTTCTACTGGTAATGAAAGCTCTACGCCATTTTAATAATTTGCCGTCGAATGCTTTCAATTTTTGAAAGCAATTTCAAATGCGCCACCGATTGGAAAGCTTTTATAAAGTCAAACAGGATAATATCTGTATTGGTGCAATGATGCCATGGTCCAATGCCTTGGCCCATTTACCCAATGCAATCAGCAGTTATTGCACTGCAAAATGACCTGGTAAAAAGGCAAATTGTTAATTGTTTTTGGTGTTCAATTCCAGTCAACATGTTGCATCATTACTTTTCGAATAAGTAATGATGCAACACGGCACGGAGGTCAATGATATGCACCGGTAGCTCTTGGTATCCTCCGGGTTACAATTTTTTTTTTAAATATGTACAGTCAGAGGGATTCCCAATGTCACATTCGCTGCCCGATGCTTCCCTACTTGGTGAAGCTTCCCTGCTGGTCAGGTTGTACTATGTCAATGAAAAAGAAGGGGAGGGATGCAGTGCGAAGTGTTGAGTGATGGCATATTATTTGCGATTGTTGTTCCCCGGGCCCAGTGCAAAGTTTCAAACTAAGGTCTCTTTCCTAAACCCGTAAACTCATTATTGGGGTGCCCTGAAAAGACCTTAATAATCTAAAGACTTGTTTTTATACTAGTAATAAGTGGCGTATAGAGATAAACGAAATAATGCTTGAGGTATGGTTAGCAAACGAAGGGTCAGAGGGGGAACATTAAGCTTCTAAACAACAATCCGTAAAATATTTTTAGATTTTTAACTCCTTCATACAGTGTTGAGCATTAATGCGATGGATTTTATCTCCTACCCTGCCTGCCCACGTTTGCCGTATTCGAATTTAAGTTGGAAAGCAAGTTTACAGGTGTTTCTTACAGGTGCTTTTTGGTACCATTTTACTGATTGTTGGTTTTCCTGAATAATAGTTTTGCTACATCCAGTCAAACCTATTTCTGTGGGTCCAACAATTTTGGAAGCTTATAGTTCAGTTTAACTAACCGTTGTTTTCCCTGAATAACAGTTTTGCTACATGAAATCAAATCCATTTCCAATGAGAACAAATGGAGAACTGTGAATATAGTTCGTATAGTATACAACAGCCAGCCACTAGCGCTATAGTAATCAGCGATTTCATCCTGTAGGCATGGACAATACCAGTGGACTGGCGCCTATTCTCGAAAGGTAGTAGTGACGCCAGAACACAATATGATTGCCATAGGCAACCCTCCCCCACCCCCGTCCAACACTATGCCTAGCTACCAAATTCTTAATCAGCTGGGTAATAAAGTTAAATATTCGATTCTGACATATTTTCAGTTTTATTAATATAAACAACTGTATTAAATACAAACAACTTGTATTTGTATTTTTTACTTGTAAGTTTCGAGTAACGGTAAGCTGGGTGAGCACTGCACAGTTCCGAGGCAATGCCCACCCTTGGAAATAGATTTGACTTCATGTAGAAAAACTGTTATTCAGGGAAAACAACGGTTAGATAAACTGAACTAGGCTTCCAATAATTGTGGGTTGTCGGTTGTGGGTTGTCGGACCCACAGAAATAGGTTTGACTGGATGTAGCAAAACTATTATTCAGGACAACCAACAATCAGTAAAATGGTACCAAAAAGCACCTGTAAGAAACACCTGTAAACTTGCTTTCCAACTTAAATTCGTATAAGGCAAACGAGGGCAGGTAGGCTAGGAGATAAAATCCATCGCCTTCATGCTCAACACTGTATGAAGGAGTCAAAAACCTAAAAATATCTTACGGGTTGTTGTTTGGAAGCTGACTGTAACTGTTCCCTCTCTGACCCTTCGTTTGCTAACCGTTCCTCCTGCATTATTTCGTTTATCTCTACGCCACATATTACTAGTATAAAAAAAATCTTTAGATTTATTAAGGTCTTTTCAGGGCACCCCAATAATGAGTTTCCGGGTCTGGGAAACAGACCTTAGTTTGAAACTTTGCACTGGGCCCGGTCAACAACAAACGCATATAATATGCCGACACTCAATACTTCGCACTGCAGCTCTCCCCTCCTACTTCATTGACATAGCACAACCTGACCAGCAGGGAAGCTTCGCCAAGCAGGGAAGCATTGGGCAGCGAAAGTGACATTGGGAATGCCTCTGACTGTACGACACTGACCGTTGACCAAATGCAAGGTATAACACCTGTTGAGCAGGGACGTGCACAGGGCCCCGGGAGGGCAGGGGCAAAGTTACTTTTATCTGGGGACTTTTTTTTTTTGGTGTTTTAACTTCTTTTTACCCCCTTTTTGTGGGATTTTAACCATTTCTGCGCCTCTTTGCACCACTTTCGTGGCAGTTATTGTCTTTTTTTGCGTTTTTTAGACTCTTTTACACCACCTCTCCCATACAAAGGGCACTTTTTTTTCAGAAAAAAAGGGGCACTTTGCCATGAGGGCAGGGGCTCGAGCCCCCCCCCCGTGTGCACGTCCCTGCTGTTTGTTGAGAATGAAGAGGCAAAAAATTTATTTTAAAGGCACTGCAGTTTGTGTGCAGATTTGCTTCTCCCTCGGGTTCGAAAGAGTGACTTAGTTTCCAATGTGTCATGACGGATATGTATTCCAGTGTGAAGGTGAAACTCGTACAATTTTTCTTTGAGAGACTTCGTTACACGGGAGCAATTTATGGTGGTTGCTGTTCATTGTCTTTAACCACATTTGTAGAGAACTCCACCTTTAGTACCGTTGCTTTCTCAATGGGATTAGTTAAAAGTGTCATTTTTACCCTCAAGGGTATATGGTCCGTGTTGATTTAGTCTTCTGACAATAAAAACGAAACTGTGCTGACAGTTTTCCAAGGTTAGTCTACAAGGGACACTAAATTAAAAGTTGCAAAATGTTGGTAGGTTGGTCGCATTTAAGTTTAGTGGAGCCCAAACAAAAGAACGGATTAGAGTAAAATTTGCTACACCGCCTGAACCCATCACAAAGTATTGCTGCGCTCGAATTTGTCGTAGCCTACATCGATCAGTAATCGCAGAAGAAATTACACTTGTTTCGAATTTATGGATGTTAACTCGAATGTAAATTTTGAATCCAGCCAACCATTCAACATCAAGTTGGTGTCCGTGTTAGGCTACGTACGCTTTGCTTCCCAAATTTCAGATTCCCCACTTCCTTCAGAGAAAGACTCATTAGGGCCAAGAAGTCGCAACAGTAATTCAGTTGGAGTTTTGCAACTCCGCTGTGCCCGGTACAAGGAAGAACGCCAGAAGGATGGTAAATTCAGGGTTTATTCCAGGGCCACGCGGTCTGTCCTTAGGAGATGTTGTCCAGGGGTTCAAGGATGCTGTGATCAGGACTTCTAGCAGAGTGGCAAACTTCAGGAAGATTTCTTAGCTGGTTAGGGACTAGCTCCCAGAGTGAGGCTGAAGGGGGCTGCAAGGCCTTAAGTACCTAGAGCTGCAGCCAGTACCTGCCACTGGTGGTGCAAGGTACTTCCTGTACTATATCCTGGTATCCCATGAGCCATCTCTGCTAGCAGCTACCCCTAGGGGCAGGCAAGGCCAGAGCCATCCTGACCACTGATCTCCAGGGACTGGCCCATACATCAAAGTACATAGCATTACTGGAATACATTAATAAGATAAAGAGTATACAGAATACATAGTATTAGCCATAGCATCAAGGTAAAGAGGCCCACTAAGGCCCTAGCTTAAGGAGTAGGAGGAAGATGTGCAAACCGTCGTAGCAGTTTTTAACACAAAAAAAAGACAGCAAAAGCACGTATGAACTGTCAACTGAGTAGCAATCCCAGGTTAGCGCGATGCTTTCAACAACAATCAAAAGCTTCCACAACATTTCAAAAGAAATATCCTACTCATTTTTTTAAACCTTTGCTTAGCATCTAGTCAGTGGCTTTCAATTCTAAGTCTTCTGCTCAAGTCCAGATCAATGCGTCGTCAGTTCGAATCCCGTTCAAACCATATAAACAATTACAATGTTTTATTAGCTGTAACTTCAAATGTGCATTCTATGGGTCATTGTATACACAACCGCAGCATTATGGGAACAAGTTTGGTCTGGAATTAACTTGCATATTTTTATCAAGTCTCAATTTTGTACTAACTACAGAGAGAAAAATTGAAAATAAACCGTTTGCACGTTGGCTACAATCACTGAAATCCTAGGAAAATCATACTGTCATACCAGCTATCATCTGAGCAACGATCACTGTACTATTGCGACGTATAGGAAATTAAACCAGACGAGAAACTAAAAAAAAAAAACCAAAGCAACAGCGAGAAGACCTTGAAATCTTCACTACAAACTGTTGCAAATGATAATATGAATGTCCCGGGATTGCCCTAGGTGCAGCATATAAGGGAACCTGAGATTTCTCGCAACCCCCCGAGAACAAGCTGTAAAGGTTAATGATGTTACGGACAAGAAAAGGATCCACAGTAAATTTTGAAGCTTCTCTGGTGAACTACCACATTTAAACATCACCCACATAGACCGCAAAACATAGACCACATAACAACTGAACGTCTGAACGTCTAATTGTGGGTGATAATAGGCCTAATCAAAATTACTTCCTAACGAGTAATGAGCCAAACAGAGACATAAAACACTTGGCTTTGATAATATTCGGCTCCTTACAATATTAAAATCATCAAAAAAATGTACGCAGGTCAGCATTATATTGAGAAAAATTATGAAAGTAAAGTTTTTCGATGCCTCTTGTGGGTGCACTATTCATCAGGAATTAAATTTTGATTAGTGCGAGACAACCTCCCCATCCCTGGAATCCCGTGCACCAAATTAATGTATTGGTGAACTCCCGTTTCGCCAAATCCCGTTTCGCCAAATCGAAGTTGACAAAATTTTACGTACACGAAATTTAATACCTTATTTCTATGTAATGGGGCTTTAAAAGGCAAACATTTAACAGAGACAAGCAGTGGTAGAATACGGTAAGTCCAGTTGATTTATTAGCGTTTTGAAAACTGGCAATATAGACGGAAAAATGTGCGCTTTAAATATAATGGTTTAGAATGTTTGGGCGTCACTACGTCAATGCCAAGGTTCTCTTTTAAGAATAGTTAGTTATACACGTGATGGTTAACCTTTTCCAAACGGGAATTCCTGTCTTGCAGAATCCCGTTTCTCAGAATCAAAATATTCTTCAAAAATGTAACATTGCAAAAGTTAAAACGGCATGCTTAATTGTTAGAAATTTTTGATTAGTTGTGTTTTCTGATGTTATGTGTTTAGCCGCAGCGAGCGCGGTAGCGCGAGCGAGGCACGTATTTTGAAACAAATTATTTTGCAAAATGGGATTCTGCAAAACGGGTGTTTATCTATAAATGTCTGACCATTATCATGTTATAAATGTTCGTGTTTAAATGTTTTAAATGTTTCGTGTGGCTAAAACTTCGTCAACGATATTTGGCGAAACGGGATTTGGCGAAACGGGATTTGGCGAAACGGGACTGGCCCCTGAGGCAAAAGCTGTTAATCTGCTTTCTTTTCGGCGAAACGGGATATGGCGAAACGGGACGTAACCAATGTATTAGTTAATTTTCCACCCGACTTTTTCAAATTATTTTCTAAAAAAAAGTGTTGGTATTATACTCTGCTGTTTCTGAAGAGCAGAGTAGGACGCTGTTCTCAAAGCTCGTAGCTACGAGTCCTCGCTGTCCTAATAACTCAGGGACATTTATTATTCATTCACTCGGTGAACTTCAACGAAAACAAATGTAGAAAACGCAGAAAACGAAATGACCCTTTGTTCAGGTTTTACACTTACCCCATGTAACTTGTAATAGAGTCCACAGGCGTTGCAAACAGGTTCTCCTTGGTTATTTCGTCTCCAAAGGGTTGTGTTGGTCGTTTGACAGTTGGCGCACGACAGTCCCATGCGACGAGGCCCGTTCTGCGTGATGCACGGCTGTTTCAGAATCAGAAGAATGAGAATATCAAAATGCAGCAATGATGATGTCAAAAAATCTTTTAACAGCAGATCAAGATCAAAGCATTATCAAAACACGAACATCAGCTAGTAAAAGTGTTTCACTATAGCTTAATGCATCCTGTAAGCCCAAATGCATAACGGGTCTCAAATTATAAGGCAATGCTATGAGAATCAGAATAGGATTGGGCCAGATGGACCATTTCATATTATTAGAAAATCAACTAGATATTGCGTCTTCCTTTTCCAAGACTGGTGGTAGTTGCTGCTATTAATACCTCTTGTATTGATTTACTTCCGTGCTGCTTCGTGCGGAAATCATTAGCAAATACCTCCGCGGCACCGCATATAAGCTTGGAAGAGCTAAGATACGATATTGACTTAACTTTTAATCCAGCGGTTCCCAAACATTTTTACAGTATTTCTCCCCATTGGGACTAACACGCAATGGTTCTACCTTGGACTAACTACCCTCTTCGAGATGGACGAGTCACGTACGGCTGCCTGTAAGCTCGAGAGTGTTCCGACCTTCTGCTACAATGACAGCTCCACCTCGAAATTATTCGCCTCACGCGACTGACGAGAGTTAAACGGGAAAAACAGGGAAACCTTCGGAAATAATTTAATCTCTCATGACGCAAGGTCGCGTTGCCAGTCTCCTAACAGTATCGGGCGTACAGGCTGTATATGACGGCTGTGGTAGATGACTCGTCCATCTTGAAGAGAGTAGTTAGTCCAAGGTTTGACCTTCTCAGTTGCTGTGGATTTTTTTAGGTAGAATTTTGGCTGAAATGTATGTAGTTTACACAAAAAAATATGCAGACATCAAAAAATTAAAATTTCGCCTTCCTGATACAATTTAGCTTCTTTTGCGATGCATAGATAAAAATTAAAAGTTCACCACTGATGTTTACAGTACGGTGCCAATAGCGCCTCGCGCCTCCATTGCAGTTGCTCGGCGCCTCCCAAGGGAAGCCCGCCTTGCTGGTTGGGAACCGTGGTTCTAATCTATATGGCCATTCTAGTCAAGTTTTCGACTGGATCACGACCAACTTTGGATGAGACTCTCTCGATCCGGGCACTTGGACCAGTCCGGTTTTTAGACGTCTTTATAGCTGAAAAAACGCGTAACAGTTGACTAGTTTCTATAGAGGTTTCAAGCTCTCCATTCCTAAACAAAATCGGCTTTTACACTTCAACGTTGGCATGCACCTATCCGGAGCCAACACCCACTTATCGTCCGTAACGTTTGTTTGTTTGTGGTGTTTTTTAAAATTAAAATAACCTAGACTTTTCCAGATTGTTGAATTTTAACCAAACTTCCACTTTAGAAAACAAACATACCCCCTAATTTTCATTGTTTTATTCTTTATAAGTTATTCCAACAAAAACAACAAAAAGGATTCCCAATAATAACCAAATATGATCGACTGGACTAAAAATAACTAATAATACTTAGGGTTGAGAAGGAACCTTTCAAAACATTGGATAATGATACACAAATTGCTGTAATCCTCCTCCATTGCCTATGGCTACTCACATTCTCGTTTGACTGGAACCATAGCCACAGCTGTGACCTTTGTAAGGTTTGGCCGTATCGTTCCATTCGAACACCTAATGACAGTTATTAGCTAATTATCAGCAATTATGGGTCATTACCCCGTTCGACAAGTAAGAACTTTTGGAAACATTATTTGCCAGCCCTTCGAACACCGTAAGAAGCAACAACTTTTCCACGTAGACTGACTTTCCTTTCTTTGCAACTCTGTAACTTGGCTTTTGGCGGGAAGATTGCTATATATAAAAAAAAGAACGTTTTACAGCCAGAGACACTCACAAAAGGTAGCTACAAGCGGCAGAGATGCTCTTTGTCGTTTGTAGGACAAATTCAAGTTGATCGATGTCACGTTGTAAATAATTCTTGTTGTAAATTCTTGTTGTTCTTGTTCGTCGCTAAAGGAGACGAAGTAAATTGGATCATTTTGTTTGCAAACGTGAGTCGACCCATCGAATTTATACTTTAATAAAGTGTTCAGTTATTCGTCAGTGGAGGAGTGAACATCTACACATACACTTCACTTGCGAGGGTCGAACCATAGGCGAGGGTCGGCAGACAGCGAAAGCAGTCATTGTAACAGCCATGCGAACCAAATTAACGCCACGTGGTGATATATGACACGTGGTGATATGTCGCGTCAATACCAAACAGCACCAACGTAAAGCCATGAAGGAGTCTACCAAGGCCAACGAGGTCGCTTCTAAGGTGAATCCTGTTGAAATGTGTTATATCAACAACTGCCTACTTATTTTTATAGCAAATTTATCAAAAGCACTTCAGCGCCAAAGCGATTTGCAACGAAGTCTTCACGCGGGCGCATATTGAGTGTACTTGCTTGGGAGTGACGCCTACCGAGAACACCAAACAGCAAATACACTGATGCAAAGCCCACTGAGATAAATCTTGCTGTGCTCCTCTGTGGGTGAGTGTGCAGTGTGGGATCAAACTAAGCATTATTATAGCAGCCGAAATATTAACTTCACTTGGTTTGGACTACCACCATGTGAAAGTTAATATCGGACGAACACCACCGTCTTTATATATTTGGTTTGCGTCGAACGATAGCCGATCGTGATAGCAAATTCAAGCCATAGCGTGAGGATGGTAATTTTTGCACAGTTACAATGAAAAGGGGGGATAAGTGGTCGGCAGTGTGAAGTGTTATGTCGAATATGTGTAACAATCAGTAACAAACGAAATATTACGTTATGTGTTGTTAACGGAAAATTATGGGCTATCAAACTCTGGGCTCCTAACAGAAACGCATACCAATGCGATAACAAACAGGGCAGTGAGAAAACACGGTTTTCTAGACCGCAGCTAGTATCAATAAAGACGTTATGTCAGACGTTACGCTACTCCGACGGAACTTCAGTGCACAAAGGATACTACGTTGTTTTTTGTGCATGATTTTCACCGTCTGGCTTGTTTTTTTCTTTCAAAACATTAGCATTTTGCATAGTGTTCTTTGCATAGTGTTCCAGACGTGATTGTGTTTAAAATAAAACACTAGCATTTACTTGGCAACACTTTATAAACACGTGCTTAAACCATGCAGTGACAAGTAGTGTTTAAATTAAACAGTGATGTTTTTACTACAATGCATACATGTTTGAAAACTGTTCACAACGAAAACAGTTATAATGTTCAAAGTGTTGCAAATTGAGCGCTATAGTAATTTGTTTTAAACGTATTTCATGCCTGCAATGCTGTATAATTGTTAATGTTTTGAAGGGACCCTTCTCAGCTTATGCGATTTTGTAAAACGCGGTTATCTGTTTTTCAGCTAAAAACGCTAAAATGATATTCTATGGGTGTCTAAAATGTGTTTATTTTAAAACAAGCGTTTTTACAGTGAGGTGACCATAGCAAAAGCCACAGTGTGGATTAATTGAAAGTATTGTTAAGGGATTACTTATATAATACTCTGTTTTAAATGAAAGTAAATTTCTTCGCCAACAAATTCTGTGACAACTTCAACACAACAAACAGTTTCCTTTCCGGAACATTGCTTAAAGTTAGTTACTACTGTTCAGTAAAGGCAGTTGAACTTGGTCTAAATTTAGTTACTACCTTACTGTTAATGATGTCAGTGTGGGTAGTTTTGAGGACAGTTTAAAAAAGGGCATCATCTGTTTTAACAGGTCACCAAGTCATTCGGGTCAACAAATAAATCCAGGTTACCGCATTCCGGGGTCAACCAATATCTGGGCTACCGGACTGGGAAAATAACGAACCAGTCCAACTCTGACGCAGATATCAAACGAAGCGCAGGATCACAAATTTTAAAACCCAGGTATTTGTGTGGGTGATGCACATCATTTAAAATGTACCATGATGTTGTGGGAGTGGCAGCACTGAGTATTGCCAAGGACCTATCTTCCACGAGGATTTGTGGCCACCGAGTGTAAATCCCACGGATCAAGTTGCAAATGTATTTATTTTCGTGTGAAAATGCTTCCGCCAGATCTATGGTATGTTTGGCCACAGCGAGTGCGAGTGCGATAGCACGAGCGAGGCAGGCAATACAGATTTCAACCTTACAATAAAACGGGGCAAGTTCAACACTCTGTGTAGACTCCTTAAAGAAATAGTTCCACAAGGAATAAATCCTTCATATTTGGAACTTATTCCGTGTGGATGATAAAGCTTCCGGAAGCTCTTCTAGCTCATCTGAGAGCATTTTAACGATTTACAAGAATAGTACCAAAATCTAGCGAGAATGCTACAAAATATAAGAAAGAAAACAAACTTGTGAAGTGTTACATTGATTCAAATACCAAATGTATGGAATAGGCCTACAAACATATCCTTATAAGAGAGGAAGAGACGGCTCCCCATTCTTAACCTCGCAATGGTGCTTGATTGGTTACGTTGGCATAGTCCATAAATTGGTGGTTTAAGTTCCAAGCTTTCAGCTTCGTCGGTCGCAAAATGCTTACACGTTTAAGACTATGGACACAAAGTTTAATTGTACATGTGTTGCCACCATCTTAGAAAAATGGCATCACCAACACGGTTTATTTGCCTGCAATTTGCAAACCATTGATAGGATTGAAAACAATCTGGTGGTATCCTAGACTGTTCAGCATGACATTTTATTTTTAAAAAAATAATAATAATCATATTCATATCTCCACTGAAACCAACTGCGGGCCCCAGAATTCCCAGTTAATGGTTATTCGTTCGCAATTCTTTCCAATGAACCAAACACATGCCACACGTTTTTTTCTTCCTATAAATGGTAGTAGTTCCCAAATAACCCCATAGGTGGTAGGTGGTGCGCTGCTACTAGGGCCGTCATTTTATCCAACTGTGAGTAATAGTACATGTACTCATAGGCCCTTTGTTCTTTCTTATGGTCACATTCTGGTAAATCTGATTATCCGTATGTTTGGGTAGCCATGCAGTGCTTGACGTCTAGCCATTGACTACCCAATGTGAGCTGTAAGTGGACAGTTGTTCGTTGCCCCATTGTAATTGTGGCTAATGTGTTGCTTGTGTGTTTTCTGTCATGTCCCTAAACCGTGAACACCGCCACCTGTGTCATTGCCAACATCCCTGGAGGAGTCGTTCCGTCAGGCATGTAAAGTGAGTAATACGTTAAAGGCGATGTTTTCTCGGGATGTTGCTAGCAAACTATTGTCCGTGTGCCAGGACGCAATGACTTGTGTTGAGTTACTAACGGCTGTGGTAGCTATGTTGTTGACTCAAACTGGGCGATGTGAAGTCCGCCGAAATGGCAAAGCTCACAAAAGATAGGTTGATCCCCACTCCTCGACCATGAATGTTCAAACTGCTGATAACCTTAGCTTCATCGGGAATCTGTACAATGACAGTCCCCAGGTATACATGCTTCAGCTCCAACCATGTATGCTAACATTGTTAAGGGAACTAAGTTCCATACACTTGTGTGCTTGTAGGATGAGGGAGGTAAGGCAACTGACGCCAAGAAGAAAATCGTCGACGCTATGGCAAATGCTCTTGAACAAATTGAACACGGTCAGACTGGGTGTTCTATAAGAAGTGTGGATTTCACGCAAAAAACATCATTCGAAACAATGCTCGCACAAGACGATCAGTAAAGATAAGACCAGTGTCGAATATTAACCCTTGCTCGTTACTGTCTAATGTTGATGGTGGGATTAAGACCAAGCTTGACCTCGTCACTGCTCTTGGAGATAATAATGCATGGCTTCATAAGTTCGTTGGTAAAGAACTTATCCTACGTAGATCCTTGGGAGTGGTTTAAGAGTTCTACTGGATGCCCCTGCGGCAAGACTTGGGATCGTAAGAGTTGGATCGTTGAAGTCATCATGCCACGGTTTTTCAGTAAGTAATGTTGGTGAAGAAGTTAATAGTGGGATGGGAGGCAATGGCAGTACAAGAATGGATCGACTTACAATGTTGTTTTCGTTGCCAAGAGTACGGCCACATTGGAGCTCTGTGCAAAGATGAGTTGTGTTGTTTATCCTGTGGCGGTTACCACTTCGTGAAGTTCTGCATGGTTAGGGCCCGTATAGCTGTATGAATTGCGTGTGGAGAGGTTGCCAGCATGGCGAACGCAGGGTTACCGATCCAACTTGACCTGTGTACAACTAACAACTCCTGTTCTGTCAGGAGCACATACACTAGACGATGAGGAGTCTTCGTGTTGTGGGTACGTCGTTTTCCCGTCTGTGTGTAATTTATGTGGTGCACTGGTAGTCTGGTTATTCATGTGAATTAAATGAGTCATGGTTGTGCTTTATGGTTGTTCAAACTCCTCTCTGGTGTCGTTGCATTTTAAAGTGTTGGTTTGAACCCCGCAAAGGATTCTGGATGGCGGATTGGTTTAGGGATTCCTTGGCTTGTGTTCAGTGGTCAGTGTTGTGGCTTCCCACCCTTATCCCTCCCCCCTGCCAACCCCCTAGGGGGCACAGTTGGAGCCTCGCGGCAGGTAAGTGTAGGACGGAGGTCTACCTTCTTGAATACTTCTTTCTCCTATGCAACTGTAAGAGAAAAATGCAGAAAAATAAACTACAGCAAGATAAATAAGTAAAGACCCGTTATAGTGTCCAGGACACTGGTTTTCCTAGCAGTTCCCGGATGCTACAAAGGTTGTTTGTTTATTTAGAAAAATGTAGATTATCACTCGATATTCGACATAATGCACCGTTGAGCGAACAATAGTACCGGACGTTTTGGTAGCGATTTTTTAGCTCTCTATCACATTTTATGGAATTATCAACTATATTTTGATATCTGCACTATGAAGAGTGCGCACTGACAGTTAGGCCCAAACACGTCACTGTGCACCAGCCAAGACTCGAGACGAATTGTTAGCTTGGAACAGCGTGTACACAGTTTGTGCACTGCCATTATACAGATTCGTGTGTAGGCGGATCTGGTACACAATGATGATACTGTC
Source organism: Lithobius niger (assembly GCA_023313725.1). Taxonomy (NCBI): domain Eukaryota; kingdom Metazoa; phylum Arthropoda; class Chilopoda; order Lithobiomorpha; family Lithobiidae; genus Lithobius; species Lithobius niger. The sequence goes on along the minus strand of JAHWFP010268361.1, from coordinate 15,149 downwards.
ATGCACAACGTCTTCAGGATGAATCGTTTGCAATAGGGGATACGTATACAACCACTGAGTAACCTCAAACAATCTGATTTCTTTCTAGGTTTTTAGGCAACACTACACCAAGAACTTTCATAAAGGAACGATTTGTTGGACACAGTCCTGGCATTGCTGGTACTTAAATTCTGAATTAACTATTTAGCTTCAAAGTCCTGCTTAACCCCAAGCCGTTAACTTTCCTCACTGGTGTCTGCATCAGACACCTGATGGTACAATCATGCTATTTCACTGAACCAGTCATGTCAATTTTACATTGGACTTCAACTGATACCGACTCTGCCACATATAAAATTGAGTGATATAAATAATGAAGGTAATACAAGTGACTGCACCAAACATCTCGACAAAGACAGACATCTATGAACACAAATTTGCTACGGTTTCACATCTTCTGAAGAATTAACATTATTATTTCTTTGCGAGCTAGTATGTCTCATAAACGATTATTTTTATCAAGTTTTAAGTTACATACCATGCGTTTTGTTGGCCTAATAAGGGGTCGGTTAATGCCATTCATTTTGTGGTACAGTCCACAAGCGTTGCAAAGGTAATGGCCAGTTCCATCTCGTCTCCACAATGGCGTGGAAATAGCCCCGCAGTTGACACACTCTCTCCCTTCTGCGTACATGTCAGCCTCCTCTGTAACACATAGGTAAGATAATTCAGTACATTTTGTGAGGATACAATTCAAACTTGATGCAATAAAAAACTTCCTCCATAATGAACATAATAGTGTCCGCGGCCTATGTTGAGTTCTCCTCAGTACGAACACATGGATTACATGGTATGTAATCGATTGTACGTTTTCAGTAGCAGAGTGCCTTGTTGATATCCAAGATGGTTACAAAAACAATGGCGGCCATCGATTAAAGCCACCCCATCCACGAAGATGTAGTCGCTCACAAAATACTTGTAGGACTCAAGATACACCGCGCACACAATAGGCCTACGGTTTTATGTTACTCCTATTTAGAAACATCAAATGACACATTAGTTACAGACTAGGTGGAGGAGCTGACTGCAAGTACAGGTGACTCATAAAATTAGAAATAAATGCTACCAGATGACATTTCACAGCAACACTTCACATAATTCTCAGCTATCCTTTAAATGATAAATTAGAGGCAAATCATATGTTCAACATTTTAAAAGCAATGACGACTGGTGGCCCCACAAAGAGAGTAGGATGTCTTGTATGTGTGTGTGGGTGGGGGGTGGGGGGAGATTTAAAACATCTAGTTTGTTTTGCATGATTGTTACGAATGAAGTAAAAAACGTACATCTTTCTTCGAACACCAGCCACTGCAATTATACAGGAATGCAAACTCTCACTATTCACGGGAAGAAAGTGATAGTCTAGCTTCATTTTATTATGAGTGCTGCATCAACTGAAATATGTAACCATGTTGTCGTGCTGGACAATGACAAGGCTAGAATAAAATGTATGAGGCTTTAGTAAACTTAACCACACAATCCACTGGACCTCTCGAATTGTTTTGTATTGAGCATTTGTTTTACAGTTTACTACTTGTATGTATCGCAGTAGCGTGAGTAAGGGACATCCAAAGTTACTCCTCAAAATGTCGGCAACACGCATTCGTTCGCGTAACTTGTGCAGCAGGAAAACGAGTCGTTGTTGGGAAACAATTTTGCCTTTCCACGAATCCTTCATGTTAAAAAATAATGACAAGTATTAAAGGGGGATTGCCACCAAATTGAAGTCTGCAGCGTCTATCCGTATGGAGGTCTCTCTCGCAGCAAGCAGAGGAATGCACAAAACAATACCTTTAAACACGACAAACAAGCCGCGTGCCTCCTAAATTATTCAGTAAAAATTTGGGACGTGCACCTGGGAGCAAGCTGTAAAGGTGAACGATATTACTGTCACTAGATGGCGCCAGGGCATTTTTTTTATATTCTACCGTGGCGCCGTCTATAGTGTCCGCGGCCTATCTTGAGTTCTCCGCAGAACGAACACAGATAATCGATTGTACGTTTTCAGTAGCAGAGTGCCTTGTTGATATCCGAGATGATTAGAAAAACAATGGCGGCCATCGATTAAAGCCACCCCCTCCAGGAAGACGTAGCCGCTCACAAAATACTTGCGGGACTCAAGATACGCCGCGCACACAATAGTGACATCGTTATCGTTAACTATTACAGCTTGCTTCCAGGTGCACGAGGACGTACCAAATTTTTACTCAATAATTCGGAATACACGGGGTTTGTTTAAAATATTTCTTTGTATTGCTTGCTGCAAGCAATTTCTAGAGAGAACTAGCGAGCGCTCGATGGCGCTAGATGCTTCGTTTGGTGGCAAGGCAACCCGCCTTTAATATGATCGTTGTATAAGAATCGAATAAAAACTTGAAGCAGGTAATTCAATGTGGAATAAATAAATGGACATTCATTTTATGCCTTAAGGGTTCTTGGGATGAAACATTTTGGGCAGGACCTGTCTACCCTGCCAATATCCAAAGAATCCGACACTTGTTTCAATCGTAACTTGGCCTACCTGCAGGACTTAATCGTCTTCCCATGGCATCGGTAGCATGAGTTAGTCCACCATTATACATGTCCCACTGGTTGACGTCTGGTCTTACACTGTAACTTTGATAGGATTGTATGGATCCACGTTGAAGTTCGAGCAGGTCCGCTCCTCCTCCGCTAATCATTGGAGACGACGCTTGACCCCCAAACACCAAATTTGGAGTTAGAGGTGTCAAACTGTAAATGGGAAAAAAGACAGCAATATTGACTAACCTCATAACTGAGACTAATCAGAAGTAGATAAAGAGTTCGTTCCGTTAGGCCCAAGGAGTATTAGACTGAATTTAGATGCTGAACCACCATAGCACAACACTCGACAAACTTCTTTACCGTGCTACAGAGTGCATCAACGTGCGAAGGAATTTTATTATGAACTGTATTAAGAATTTTCATGGCTGTATAAGCTTGAGGGGAGCTCTGTTGCAGCATACATTTTAAGTAGGGTCAATTTTTTTTAAAGCTCAAAATAAAAGCTCAAGTGAATCTCGGTCAACTGCTAGAGACTTAGGCTTAGAGCCATAACTACTTCCTTTTTATGTATTCCTAGACTCAGTGGCGTGCACAGGAGGGAGAGCAGGGGGGAGCAGGGGTGGAGGAAGGTGCATTGCTCCTGCCCTTTTCACAAAATACCATTTTTGTAAACAAAAAAAAATGGCCTTTAGTGCCGAAACGGGGCAGAAAAAGGGGGCAGAAAAGGATAACAAGTTAGCTTAACGAAAAAAGATTACCTGAAAAAATGTCCACTAAAACTTAACTGTATCCGAAGCAATCAGTCTGCATTAAAGACTGGCCTTGTGAGGAAACACAATACACTAGTCTGAGAAAGAACGTAAAGACAACTGCCCCGACTGGGACTCGAACCCAGGACTTCCCGTTTACCAGCCGGTCGCTCTAACCACTGCGCTACCGGGGCGGGTACTGGCTGCAGGCTCCAGCCGAGCTAAGTAGCTGTTCAATCTTTCTCAGTGGTGACCTAGAGCTCACAAACATACATACAAGGAGGGAAAGCAACTTTGCTCCTTGGCCTCCACACTAGAAATAATGCAAGTAGTAAATAAAGAAAGAAATCACAAGGTAAAGGGTAAACGAAGCAAGCAGTTTGCATTAAAGACTGGCCTTGTGAGGAAACAGAATACACTAGTCTGAGAATGTCAATATTGCCAAAGTTGCTTTTCCTCCTTGTATGTATGTTTGTGATCTCTAGGTCACCACTGAGAAAGATTGAACAGCTACTTAGCTCGACTGGAGCCTGCAGCCAGTACCCGCCCCGATAGCGCAGTGGTTAGACTACCCGGCTGGTAAACGGGAAGTCCTGGGTTCAAGTCCCAGTCGGGGCAGTTGTCTTTTCTTTCTTTCTCAGACTAGTGTGTTGCGTTCTCTCACCAGGCCAGTCTTTAATGCAGACTGCTTATTTCGTTTTTCCTTTACCTTGTCATTTCTTTCTTTATTAACTGTATCCTTTTACTGTAAGTTGTCTCTGCCCACTCGGGCCTCTCTGCATGCTACTGCCCAGACTAATGTATTTTCATTATCATCTCAATGTCTTTAGAATTACTAGTGAGTAAATACGCCAGTAAGCAACAAAGAAAATAAACTACCTTGGACGAAACGACTATGTTACGAATGTCATAGTAATGACTAAATACAGATGCAAACCTATTTACGTTGTCTTTTGGACTTATATGTCAGACTGACTGAGCGGGGAATCGAACTCAGGACCTTTGAAACCAAAGGCCGAGGTCCTACCTCTGAGCCATACTGGCACGGCCAAAAGGAAACGTCCATAGGCAGCATTTAAACACATGCATATGTACATATAAACATGTCATAGTAATGCGTAGACTAGAAAGTTATGGTTAAATTATCCTGCAATTACAGCGTGAATCCCATGGTTGAGTTTCGTGTGAAACGTATCCTTGAACTTTTAAATTGGGTAGGCTACAAGTTAGGACGCTAGAGACGATGTAATTTGATTTGTGACAAAAAGATTCAACTTATATTGTCGAAAACCATTTTTGTTTCAACTGGCAGGCTTGTAAGTAAAGCGGCCAACATGTGATGGACGTTTTGTCAAAAAATATTCCTATTTCAAGTCTTTCATTGGGTATTAGCCAATTTCCTTGTGTTTGTTCTTTTCAGTGTTTATTCGAGGGGCTATAAATAGACACAAATCGCTGAAAATAATATTAAGGAAAATTGGAAATAAGCCACCAGCGAAAATTATACACGAGAAATAACGTAGTTCAGTATGCCACCTTTATGCACTTACGTTTCGTCGGAGTGGCATGACCCGGCTTCGAACCAGCTACCCAGTTCGCCCCCAAATCACTTTCATAGCGCCTTAACCACTATGGCCACATCCTCTACTAGCGAAAAATAACTCACTGAACCCGTTATTAAGGTCAGAACCATGACCAGAACTCCATCCGACCGAATGCTCTCGGCCATAGGCAATGGAGAGGGAAGACAAATCATAGACTCAGAAGGCTCAACGCTGAAAACCCAAATCGCTGAAAATAATATTAAGGAAAATTGGAAATAAACCATCAGCGAAAATTATACACATAATTTTCGCTGGTGGCGTATTTCCAATTGTCCTTAATATTCGAGGGGCTAGCACATCTATTGATTAAGCAAGTTTTATCACAAATAAATACAAGGAAACGATTGTAATGTCTATCTCACCCAGGAGTGCCATAGTCGGGAAGCTGATGTTGCGACCAAACAGTTGCCGATTGGCTAGTAGGAGTTGGCGATTGGACGGTGCCATAATGCATTGTTGGCAGCATTACTTGTGCAGGGTAGCCTGACGAGTGGACAATGGTTGAGGTGGCATTGTGCGGTGAAGGCTGCGGAGAATCATATTGTAGCATTCCCTTAGTAGGAGTAGAGGTATACAGGTCACGTGAGTAGCCACCATACGTTGATGCAGCTGTAGAATAGGATGATGGGTAATTAGGCGTCATTGTATGAAGAGTTTGAGCAGCCTCCAGAGACGTGTACAGGATGTCTTGTTTGTCGTGGTTCAGGAGATGGGGTGGCGTCGGAGATAACGTCTTGTAATGTACGATGGATCCATCGTGGCCAATGTTGGGCTCTTCCATGTGTTCTTCAGCGGCTGAAGAAGCGTAAACTACCTGAGATGGGACAGCCATTGGGGTGCCGCAGTTGCTGTCACGCCGGCCTCCACTTCCACTGGAATCTTCGTGCTGAGGAGGGGTAGTCGGGTGGTGAACCATGTGAGGAGAATGCATTTGGTGAGTTTGCATTGGGTGAGGAGAATGGATCGGGTGTGGAGTCATGTGCTGTGGGGAGTGAGTTGGGTGAGGAGTCATCTGTTGAGGGGAATGGGTCGGGTGTTGAGTCATGTGCTGTGGGGAATGGGTTGGGTGAGAAGTCATGTGCTGGGGAGAGTGGGTTTGGTGAGGAATCATGTGCTGGGGAGGAGAGTGGGCCTGGTGAGGAGGTATTTGCACAGGAGAATGGGTCCCGTGAGGCGTCATTGGATGGGGAGAGTGCGTTGCATGGGGAGGCATTGGATGAGGGGAATGTGTTTGATGTGGAGGCATTTGGTGGGGAGAGTGAGTTTGGTGAGGTGGTATTTGATGAGGGGAATGCTCTGCAGAGTTTTCTTTGATGGAAGGAGGCTCAGACCAGGCTGATGGAGGCCGCTCCATAATCACACCGGAAGATACAGGCACATGGGATGCCCTAGAAACATAAGAAAAAAAGAAAAGATAACTTTAGAAAAAATATATGTTGCCTACTGTTTATTTTTTGGTACCACAATATTACATTACAGTGAGCCAGTTCTGGGAAACAGTTGCACAACATGAAATCAACATTCGTTTAGCCAGATCACATCAGCACTTCTGAATTCCATTCACTATTTGTTGAAGCTCAACTCTCGCGGAGAAAATGCATATGCTGAGTTTGTTGTGTGCAGTTGACGTGAGCCTCTTAGCTATAGAGCTGTGCCTAGCTGATTGTAGAGGCTAATCTTTTCGGTAACTAACAGGCCCTGCAAAGCCACTGCCTGACCTGGTTGGTGGTCATGGTAGTGTGTGAGGCTCCCAGGATCGTTCACTTTTACGAGATTGGTTCTGGATTATTATGGATATTATCTCTACCACTGTGGTGGATCTAGACTGGTGGTCGTGGCCGGGTTTATCACATTATCCGCGTGTACCAGAACTTCCCAAATTGGAGTTTGGGGGGTGCAGCTGCGCTGAGCTGCACCCCCGCTCACCACTGGATTTGCCGTTGCTCAACCAGTGCCTTGCTCGGAGGTTTACCACTTTGCACCATTCCTGGATTTATTCCTGGATTTATTCCTGGATTTATTCCTGGATTTATTCCTGGATTTATTCACCTACCCAAGTCTTAGTTTGTCTCAAATGACGTACGCCGCAAAGAAATTAATTTTAAAAAAAAAGCTAGCATTCTTTTAGACAATGGCGTAGCACAAAGTATAGGAAAGTGGTTAAGCCAGATCTAACTTTTGTGAGAACAGAATTTTGAATTATATGAAAATGTGCGTACATAAGTTAAAACAGTAAAAACGCTTGGGACAACACACAGGACGAGAAAAAACACACTGGAAGTGTCGTTTTCGAGGTCCAAAAATGACGTTATCTTCCAGTTTGGTCAGTAAATCAGTCAGTAAACCTAACCTAACCTAACCCTAACCCCTTCGTTATTAAAGTGTTGCGTGATTGAGTCAGGCATTTTTTAGCATTACTGACTGGCGCTTCAAGCCTCCATGACTGGAGCACCAGTCACCATCTTGCAGCAATGGCGCACCAGCAGTTCCTCAAAGTTCAAACTCGTTTTTCGTCTAAAAAAGACTAAAAAAATATCGGTAAAAAATATAATTATGACGTAATGTGCAATTCGTTCGTCACCGGCTGTTTTCCTATATTCCGAATGCCTCCAGTCAAATATATTTGAAATTTTAGAACTCTCTGGCGATGACGCATATGTTTAATCAAGTGTTCATCCACCCTCGGTAGCATTTTTTTAAAAGGGCAATTACATCCATTTTGACATGCATGCTTTACTTTTGGATTACTTACACAATAACTAAACACAAGAACTGCGGTAAGAATACGTTACGAACGTCCGATATAACAATTTAATTATTGCATCACCAAAACACGATACGGAGACCGTCATTGTTTTGCTGGAACGCGCAGAAATTAATGCCGACTGATGTCACTCTTCGATTTCGACTCGCAGCCGATTGAGAGCTCAAGCGTCCGACGGCATTAGCTGGCCACTACAACTGTCGGCCAGCTAAGGCCGTCAGACGCTCGAGCTCTCACAGCCAATAGAGCTATTTCAATCGGCTGCGAGTCGAAATCGAAGAGTGATATCAGTCGGCATTAATTTCTGCGCGTTCCAGCAAAACAATGGCGGTCTCCATGTCGTGTTTTGGTGATGCAGTAATTAAATTGTTGTATCGGACGCACGTAACGTATTCTTACCGCAATTCTTGTGTTTAGTTATTGTGTAAATGATCCAACAGTAAAGCATGCGTGTCAAAATGGATGTAAATGCCCTGTAAGTGTCCAAATCAGGAAAATAGTTTTTTAAAAAAAAGACACGATTCTGTGACCATAGGGCAGACAGACTTAAAATCGCACTTTGATTTTAAGTGCGAAATTTAATTCGCCCTCCGCCCCCCCCCCCCGTCCTCCTGCATGTCTGTCTGCCCTATGGTCACATAATCGTGCCTTTTATTACTTTTTGGAGACTTCCTTGATTTGGAGACTTAAAAAAAATGCCCTGATTTCAGTCCACTGGTCTCCCTTTTTATTTGATTCACCTGTGCTGTGAAGTTCTTCATGTTTTACTTTCATCTAGAACACGCGCCGGTTTTTTCCTTGCATTGTTGCCCAATGTGGGCTATGCAGCATTCGAAAATGTTGCCAGCGTCATCAAGTTCGACCAGTCGAGGCAGTCGCCTCAGGGCCCCACAGAAATCTGGAGCCCAAACGGGTCCCTTAACAACGCACTTTTCATTACGCAAAATATGTATTTTTTTTATACTTTTTACTACTGACGACTGTTTTACTATTGCTTTGTAGCAATTTTAATATTAAGAAAGAACTAGGACAGCCCCCCCCCCCCTTAATATGGCCTGTTTAATAAAGCATTGTTGTGATTTCCCGTTTGCATGAAGATCCTGTGATTTCCTGTTAGCAGTCGCCCAAGCTTTCATTAGATTTAGTTAGATTCAGGGTTATGAGACACAGAGGCCTAGTCCCGTTGCAAGAATAAATTATGACTGGAAAAAAACATGACGTCATCAATACTAAACCTCTTTGTTGAAAACACAGTTCGAATCATTATTTATACCACAGACAATTCCGTTTGACACACATACAAACTAACGACTTCAATAGTTTAGCAGTGGGAATCTCGTTAATCTGGCGACACACAAACAAACAAATATTACGATCTTAGTTACATAGATTTATTTTTCTTTTGCAGTCAGTATAGTTTACTGTTACTCCTGGCATCGTAGAAAGCTGAACATTACTGCATGCACAAAATCTTGCCTTTGGCCAATGGCCTTGCCACGTGGGCCTCATATTAGGGTGATGGGGCTCCACATCAGGGCGACTTGGCCCCACATCCAATATCAGGGTGAGGGGGTCCCGTATCAGGGTGAGAGGCCCCCATATCAGGGTGAGGGAGCCTCGTATTAGGATCGGGAGGCCCCGTAGCAGGGTAAGGGATGAGGGGGTCTTATGTCAGGGCAAAGGGGCGAGACGATGAGGGGGCTGCATATCAGGTCAGGGGACCAATGTCATGAGCGCCCCTCCCCCGTAGGTAAGAGGCCCATGTCAGAGTGAGAGGGCCATCTTCAAAAACTCACCCTCATGGCCACAACATAGGTTAATTAGCCTCTGCAACTAGATTACACAAGTACAACCCGGCAACTTGAACATTTTTCAATATTGAAACGCAGTACTATCAAACCAAGACGTCCGTCTTTCTGAACTTTAGATGACGCAAAAATACTGCGCAGAATCCGTTACATGCTTCACTTGCCCACAACTGAATGCTCAATCATTAGGTCTCTACGTGTGCAATCATACAGATCAGTGGTTCAGGCAGCTCTCATTTACGAACATGTTCCCATCAAATAATAGTGATTTATGACATGAACGATAAGATGGAAGTGAGCTATCTTTGTTATTACATGACAGGATTAAAAGTTAGCCCAACACTTTATTCAGTGCTATCGCCAGTGGACATTAGATTACGATTTGAATTTACTTCTGTTGTAGTTTTCAATGAAGTTTACAGCGACCTATAGGTTATCTTCCTATCACACCATGGACGATAAAGTAGATTTTGTTTCACAAACATTAAGTGGCATTATGTGCTGGTGTATTACGGTGGCTTGGTTTCGTAGTAAACTCCAAGTCTCTTGTCTAAGAGGCACATTCCAGAGGTAAACTCAAATTACTGATTCACTGCCTATTCAGTGTTCACACCAGGCTTGGATAAATTACTTTAAAGATGTAATTAATGATTGAAATTACAATTACAACGGCCTAATGTAATTAATTATAATTACAAATACTTTAATCTTCTTCTCATTCAATCACAACTACAATCGCTGAATTAACTACTAATTTATATTCATCCCCATTCATAATATAATTCCGAGCTGGAATATTAATTAATATTCATCCCCAAAATTTCATAATATAACCCCGAGCTGGAATATTAATTAATATATTATATCCCACTTGATAATATAATTCAGAGCTGGAATATTAATGAACATTCATCCCCATTTGATAATATAATTCAAAGCTGGAATATTAATTAATTCATTATTAATTCATAATAATTAATAATAATCATAATAATCATCATAATAATCATAATATTAATTATTATTAATTCATTTTCATTTCATAATATAATTTAGATCAGGAATTTGTAAATGCAACTGGCGAGTTTTTACTATAAATTTCTACTATAGTAAACATCAGCAAAATTATTTCTGTGCTGAGTTATTGTCATCGATCGCCACCGTCACGTCTTAGCTGCCGTCCGCTTCTAAACCCCTGCCAAAGGTTGATTTAGTGGCGTGCGGTGCAGTGCAAAACAGAACCAGTGGCGTAAATAAATGTTTTTTTCTGGAGCGGGGGGGGGGGGGGGGGGGGGAGGCTTGGGAGCCCTCAGAAGCTGAGGCGTTTTTAGAAATTTTGATTGCTGAAATTGTCGTTTTCGAGGTCCAAAAATGACGTTATCTTCCAGTTTGGTCAGTATTTTTTGTGTGTCCCAACCCCCTCTTGACGGGACCTAAAAGATGTATGATTCCCCCCTCCTCATTTAGAAGGTCCAAAGACTCCATGGCAGCGATACATACTAACAAGTCCATAAATAGATTTTTTTTTTAATTTTTTGACGCCGACACGGCTCTTTTTTTTTTTTGGAGGGGGGCATTTTTACCCCTCCTCCCGTTTTATTTACGCCACTGAGCAGAACAAAGAAGTTCTTGTTCCTATGCTATCGATCGTGTATCTGCCCGTTTCTTTAATAACTTTTAACCCACTATACGAGTCGTTACATATTTTAAAATTAGATTTCTTCTATGCCATATTTGTGGATTTTAAGTTCGCAAATCGATAAAACTGGTTACGGATTTTCAGGATTTTTGACTCGCATATATAGACCAGCCTTTGAGACAAACTCCACTCATGGAAATTGATCGCAAGTACCCTCATAAAATTACTATTTTTTCTTTTTATTAGGGTGCACATTACATTTAGTCAGCTGATTTCAAAGTATAACGCACGTCGGCGGCAATACAGGAACGACACTGAAGCTTGTGGCACTCTGCTCCGTTCCGACGACGAAGAGAGCCTCCAGGGCCATCGTAGTTAGCGACTGACTGCAACGGATGGCCAAACACACATTGCTTCCTTCGCTAACTACGGTGGCCCTGGAGGCTCTCTCTCTTTGTCGTCGGAACGGAGCAGTGTGCGACAACCTTAAGGTGGGAGAGAGGGAGGGCAAGCGAATTCTCCCCTCTTACCCCCCCCCTCTTCCCCAGATCAAATCAAATAGAAGGCATCTGTAGCATCGGTAGCGCAGTGGTTAGAGCGCCCGGCTAGTAAACGAGAAGTCCTAGGTCCGAGTCCCAGTCGGGGCAGTTGTCGTTTCTTTCTTTCTCAGACTTGTGTATTGCGCATTCTCACAAGGCCAGTCTTTAATGCAGACTGCTTGCTTCGTTAAGAAGGTGCTCCTTGACTAGCAAAGTCACTTTAAAATATTACAGTAAATTTACTTGGAAAAACTTTTTTCAGCTGTATTTAAAACATTCCCAAAAAAATGGGATAGGAAACAGTTAAGAACGTTTGGTGTGAAAAAAAGAGTGCATTTTAATTTTTTTTTTGGGGGGGGGGTCGGGGTGGCGGGGTTAGTAGAATTTCTTGGTTTACTCCTATGAATAAAATTGCTGCCCCACTGCCGCCTCCCCAGTAAAGTGATGCTAGCGTCGTCACTGCTCAAATATAAAAGTAATGAAGACGTAGATATCAACCCAATACAACCACTCACATACAAATTCATCCAAAACCAAGCCTGCAGCATTGTTACTTCCTAACAGCCTATCTTCAGGTTTACTTTATACCAGACAAAGTTATTTTAAAAGAATGCTGTATCCTTAAAGTTGCTTAACGTTAGTGGAACATCGGAGCTTTCATTATTTGAAAAGTGGTGATTCGAAATAAATGGTATATGGACGAGAGGGACGGCTACACCAGCGGCCATAAAGTGGAAGATTAAACCTGGGTCAGATTCTGAACGTATAGCTGATTTTCCGTTACCGTCCACCTTCACATAGATTCTACAGAAGGGACAGGGACTCATATTATTTTTCAGGGGCAGGGATCAATTATTTTTCTTCAAGTATTGAACAAACAATCGCAAATACGGTATTTAGGAAAAAATGGTGGGTTATTAGCTCTTTGGGAGTGTTATCATGTTGTCATACAGCGCCCTCCAATAAAGAGTTTCCGAGCATCCCTGGTTTCTTGAAACCATCATAAGTAACTGTTTTAACACCGTAACGGTGAGCAGGGCGTGGTACCTCACCCAAAGAGCTCAAAACTTTACCATTTTTTTCCTTTAGTGTTGGCCTACATGGAGTCGCGAAGTATATAATCTTCAGTTTGGCTTGGGCACTTAGGGTGGCCGCACACCAAATTAGACAAATGTATCGCGACGAAACGTCGCATCTGGTGGAGAGACCTCACCAGATGTACCAAGAAGGAGCTTCGTTTAGTTGTTGCCTAAACTCATTGCTATGGAGATGTCTGCAGCACGCTGAGACAGGTTACGACAAAATGTTTTGTCGTAAGACAAAACGTCTAATTTGGTGTGCGGCCACCCTAAGGCCCGGTGTCACATGCGACTTTGCTGCGGACCTAAGGGTGGCCGCACACCAAAGTCGACAAAACGTCGCACGACATTACATTTTGTCGTAACTTGTCTTAACGTGCTGCAGACGTCTCCGAAACCATAGCAATGAGTTAAGCGCCCCACACCGGATGTCACACTTGTCTCGCAGTGTTTCGTCGCGATACACACCAAATTCGACAAAACGTCGTTGCAAGACGAAACGTCGCGAGACATCGCATCTGGTGGAGAGACCCCGCCACACGAAACTAGAAGAAGCTTTGCTTTGTTGTCGTGCGACGCCTAAAGACGTTTCGCGACAACGTCGCGTCCGGTGTGTGATGCTCAGCTCATAAGTTGCTATGGTTTTGGAGACGTCTACAGCATGCTGAGACAGGTTTCGACAAAATGTCATGTCGTGCGACGTTTTGTCGATTTTGGTGTGCGGCCACCCTTAGGTCCGCACCAAAGTCGCATGTGTTACGACAAAACATTTTCTCGTAACCTGTAGAGTAGACGTCTCCACAACCATAGCAATGAGTTGAGCGCCACACACCGGATGAGGCACTGTCGCAAGACGTATTTATAGGCGTATTTAGGCGTCTCGCAACAACAAAACAAAGCTCCTTCTAGGTACGTCTGGCAGGGTCTCTCCACCAGATGCGACGTTTCGTCGCGATACATTTGACTAATTTGGTGTGCGGCGACTCTTAGCACCTGGCGTTAAGCTGGGAATATACGAGTAACACACTTAGGTTGGGATGTTGCACACAGCAAACGCATCATGCATGCACGGAGCAAACGCATTTAGGCAGTCAGGCAGGCAGTCAGGGGTTGCTGCGGGGGGGGGGGGGGGGGCGGCGGCCGCAGGGAGGACATGGGGAAATGTGGGAGGGAGGGAACAGCAAGGTCGTCGATGCCGGAGTGACAGCAAATAGTACATTATAGTAACAATAAGACCCCGTATAGGCAGGCTACTTTTGACTGCATCCCGAAATTGGGGTAAGGTGCAAGACAGTCATGACACGTATTACGTTGTACGATAGCTACAGACTACATAACTTTAAATTATGGTAAATTTGCGATTTCTTCCATGATTTAATGGTATTCACGGAACTAGAACCTGTTGACAATGAGGATTGTTACTTGGAATTTTGGTAGAGGCGCGGTTTTACCCTCTTTTGGTGAGGCTGAGAACAACAACTTATTAACAAGGAGTTCAGGTTTGATGTCCGGTGAAAAAAAAAAATATCAAGATTTCTGTTTGGAATTGGTGTAGGCCTATACCGTACTTAACAGATAAAATAAGCTCTCTCGAACCAGTACTGAGATATATGTTTGTTTGATAGAGGTACATTGATTAAGGCAAGACTCAAAAACTTAGGATGGGAACAACAGACAGATGGGAGGTGATGTAGTGACATTTTTATTCGACTTCTATCCATTTTTGTGCTTCCTTCTGAGGTTTTTTATTATTATTTATGTTGACTACGAGGGCAGCATCCAGTATTTATTAACCATATTTCCTTCTATCGTTCTATCTACCAAGTAAGTTCGGTAGAGACGAAGGCATTCGCTGCGAAGCCGTTTGTCACGTATCTTCGACGAAGAGTAATGATCAATTCTGTTGCCAAATAATGCGTCATCCATTTTTACAAACTTATTTTTATTACGAGAAGGATATTTGCCGAGTAGAGCGCAGCCCCACCAATGAACACCAGTCTTCGTACTAGGTTAGGTGGATGTGGTAGTAAATCATTACATTGCACCACTCCTTTATGGCGGATAAGAAGGTTAATAAGAATGAATGAAGGGGAAGGGAGGAGGGCCCAAAGCGAAAACTGGATTAAAGATACGGAAATAAGCTGTAACCATTAGTATTAATATTGTTTTTCTTCGTTTAATACTGGGGATGAAAGAGATTTGCTGAAGTAAACTAAAGTAGAATGAAAAGCGGAGCGTTGCATTGTTGTAGGCTACTAACCTACTGGCCGATCCTGGGGACCCCCCACCCCGGGATTTTCGGGAGGAGAAGGACCCTGTGTTGTCTCGTGTGCATGTTGATTGTGGCATGTCAAAGATCCTGGGTTTTCCGTTTTCTGCTTGGATTTCTCCAGCTAAATTGT